>JAKFGQ010000467.1:0-23298 GCA_021498475.1 Saguinus midas | reverse complement strand
TCAGGTTTGTATTCATTGATTCTCTAAATAAATCACCATATGTAACAGACTAGTGATTATTGCCATGTGCATTAATCCAAGGGTTCTGCATGATGATAGTCAGAGTCTATTTCATATGAACTCTAATTCTGAATACCACTGAGTAATACACACCTGGATAGTGTCAGGAGTTTATTTGGTATGGACACTCATACAGAACCTGTTTGAATAATGCACATATGATGAATAATAAGAATTCAATGTCATACGGCTACTCATTCAGACAATCAGTGAATAAGGCACATGTGAAGTAATTAGAAGTCTTTTTCATATGCCACTCTTTCACAGCCTCACTGAATATTACACACTTGAGATATAGTGTGGAGTCTATTTTTTATGGCCATTCATTCAGAGAATCACTGAATAATGCACACCTGTGGAATAGTCAGAAATCTCTTGCCAGTTCTTTGCTATTGTAAACAGTGCTGCAATGAATATTCGTGTTCATGTGTCCTTATAGTAGAACGATTTATAGTCCTTTGGATATATACACAGTAATGGGATTGCTTGGCGAAATATATGGAATATATACATAAGGGAATGCTATGCAGCCATCAAAAATGTCGAGTTTATGTCATTTGTAAGGACATTGATGATTCTGGAGAACATCATTCTCAGCAAACTGACACAAGAACAGAAAAGGAAATACGACATATTCTCCCTCATAGGTGGGTGAGAAAAGTGAGAATATATGGACACAGGGAGTGGGGTACAAAACACTGGGGTCTATTGGGAGGAATATGGGAGCGACAGCTGGGGGAGCTGGGGAAGGATAGCCTGGGGAGCATTGCCAAATGTTGGTTAAGGGGAGGAAGGCAGCAAAACAAACTGCCATGTGTATACATATGCAACCATCTTGCACGTTCTGCACATGTACACCAAAACCTAAAATGAAATACAAATTAATATAAATAAATAAATAAATAAATAAATAATAATAAATCTTTAAATAAAAAAATCTCTTTTCTACGGCCAATCATTGAAAGCCTCACTAAATGTACACACCTGGGGAAAGAGTCAGGATTTATTTTTATCCCCTCATTCAGAGTCTCCCTAAATAATGCACACCTGTGGAATTGTCAGGAGAATTTTTCATGTGGCCTCTCATTCAGAGTGTCACTGAATAATGTGCTGTAGTCAGGAGTGTATTTCATGTAGACACATATTCAGAGCCTCAGTGAATCAGACAGACCCTTTCTATAGTAAAGAATATAATCAATATGGCCACATCTTCTAAGCCTCACTGAATAATACACACCTTGAGAATAATTTGGAGTCTATTTTCAAAGGACATCCATTCAGAGCCTCGGTGAATAATGCACACCTGTGGGGTAGCCAGGAGTCCATTTAATTTGTACACTCATCCATAGCCTCAGTTTATAATATCCGCTTGTGCATGATTTGGGTTCTATTTCATATAGCCACGGACTCGTAACCTCAGTGAATAATGCACAAATGTAAAGTACTCAGCAGTCTATTTTGTATAGACATTCATTCAGAGATTAACTGGATAATAAAAATATTTAAGATAGACAGCATCCCGTTTCATATGGTCACACAAGAAGAGCCTCACTGAGTAATACACACCTGGAAAAGTGTGAGGAGTCTTCTATATATAGCCTCTCATTTACAGCCTCAGGGAATAATGCACACGTGTAGAGTAGGCACTAATCTCTTTTATATAGCCACAAAATCAAAGCCTGAGTGAGCAATACACAAGATTGGAATACTCACTAGTCTATTCCATATGCCCAAATATTCAAAGTCAGAGTCAATTTTACACTTCTGTGGACTATTCAAAAAACAATTTCATATGGACAAAGGTTCAGAGCCTCAGTGAATAATACATACCTGGGAAATACTCAGGACGCTATTTCATATGGCATCTATTTCAGAGCTTTATTGAAGAAGGAACAACTGTATCGGAGTCAGAATTTTAGTTTTTATAGCCACATATTAAGAGCCTAACCGAATAACCTACACCTTGTGGAAATTCAGGATCCTATTTTGTATGGCCACTCATTTAGCGCCGAATGTAAAAACGCACGCCTGTGAAGTATTCGGGAGTCTCTATTTTATGGACATTCATTAAGAGCCTCAAAGAATTATACAGACATATGGAAAAGTCAGGAGTGTATTTCACATGGCCATTTATTCAGAACCGCAGGGAAGAATCATATACATCTGAAAAGTTCTCAGGATTCTATTACATAGGGCCACTTATTCAGAGACTCACTGAATAATGCACACCTGGGGAATAGTCTGGAGACTATTTGATATGATCGTTCACTAAGCACTCAGTGGAAAATGCACAGCTGGGAAACAGTCAGGAGTATAGCGTCAGGAGTCTATTTTATGTGGTCACTCGTTCAGAAACTCACTGAAATATACACACCTTAAGAAGTGTCAGAGTCGAGGTCTTATGGCCACTCAATCACAGCATTACCGAATAATGCACAATTGAGAAATTGTTTTTATCCCCCCCCCTGCTGTCCCTCCCCATTCCCCCAACAGTCCCCAGTGTATAGTAGACCGCCTCTCTGTGTCCATGTGTTCTCATTTTCTCACCCACCTATGGTGAGTATATGCGGTATTTCTTTTCTGTTCTTGTGTCAGTTTGCTGAGAATCATGTTCTCCAGATTCATCCATGTCCTTACAAAGGACACAAACTCATCATTTTTGATTGCTGCATAATATTCTATGGTGTATATTTGCCACATTTTCCCAGTTCAGTCTATAATTGTTGGGCATTTGGATTGGTTTCAGGTCTTTGCTATTGTAAACAGTGCTGCAATGAACATTCGTGTGCATGTGTCCTTATAGTAGAACGATTTATAGTCCTTTGGATAGATACCCAGTAATGGGATTGCCAGGTCAAATGGAATTTCTATTTCTAGGTCCCTGAGGAATCGCCACACTGTCCGCCACAATGGTTGAACTAATTTACACTCCCACCAACAGTGTAAGAGTGTTCCTATTTCTCCACATCCTCTCCAGCATCTGCTGTCTCCAGATTTTTTAATGATCACCATTCTAACTGGCGTGAGATTGTAAGGAGTCTATTTCATATGGCCTTTAATTCACACTGTCAGTGCGGAATAAACAGCTGTGGAGTAGTCAGGACCCTATTTCAGCTTGCCCCAAATTAAGCAGCTCGTTGAATGATACACATATGTGTGATTGCCAGGAGACTATTTGATAGGGACACTCATACAGAATCTCGTGGAATACTGCACATGTGGGGAATAATCACTAGTCTATTGCTTATGGTGATTCGTTTGGAGAGTCAAAAGATAACGCACACCTGTGGAGTAAAATGGGATCTATTACATAAGGCCACTCTTTCAGTGTTACAGGGAATAATATGTATATCTCATAAGTCAGGGATCTCTTTCACATGGGCACTCATTCAGGACCTCTGTGAATAATACTTCCCTCAGAAATAGTCAAGGTTCTACTTCAAATGGCTACTCATTCAGAGTCTCTGTAAGTAATGCATACCTGGTCAATACACAAGAGTCTCTTTTTTATGCCCACTTATTCAGAGTCTCATTCAATAATACACACCTGGGAAAGAGTTCAGAGTCTACTTCATGTAGCCATTTATTTACAGCCTAAGTGAATAATTCACACCAGGGTTATAGTCGAGCATTTTTTATATGGCCACTCATTCTGTGCCTCCCTGCATGATACACACCTGGGGAATTCTCAGGATTTGATTTCCTACTACCACTCATTAGAATCTTATAGAATAATTCACAATGGAGCAATAGTCAGGGGTCTATTTTATATGGCCTCTCGTTCAAAGTTTCAGTGAATAATGAACTTCTATGGAGTAATAAGGACACCGTTTAAGATAGCCACAAATTGGGTGCCATCCTGAATGATACACCCCTGAGTGATAGTCAAGAGTCTATTTCATATGAACTCTAATTCTGAATACCACTGAGTAATACACACCTGCGATAGTGTCAGGAGTTTATTTGGTATGGACACTCATACAGAACCTGTTTGAATAATGCACACATGGCGAATAATAAGGATTCTACATGATAAGGCTACTCATTCAGACAAGCAGTGAATAACGCACATGTGGAGTAATTAGAAGTCTCTTTCATATGCCCCTCTTTCACAGCCTCACTGAATATTACACACGAGATATAGTGTGGAGTCTACTTTTTATGGCCATTCATTTAGAGAATCACTGAATAATGCACACCTGTGGAATAGTCAGAAATCTCTTGCCAGTTCTTTGCTATTGTAAACAGTGCTGCAATGAATATTCGTGTTCATGTGTCCTTATAGTAGAACGATTTATAGTCCTTTGGATATATACACAGTAATGGGATTGCTTGGCGAAATATATGGAATATATACATAAGGGAATACTATGCAGCCATCAAAAATGTCGAGTTTATGTCATTTGTAAGGACATTGATGATTCTGGAGAACATCATTCTCAGCAAACTGACACAAGAACAGCATATTCTCCCTCATAGGTGGGTGAGAAAAGTGAGAATATATGGACACAGGAGTGGGGTACAAAACACTGGGGTCTATTGGGAGGAATATGGGAGCGACAGCTGGGGGAGCTGACCTGGGGAGCATTGCCAAATGTTGGTTAAGGGGAGGAAGGCAGCAAAACAAACTGCCATGTGTATACATATGCAACCATCTTGCACGTTCTGCACATGTACACCAAAACCTAAAATGCAATACAAATTAAAATAAATAAATAAATAAATAAATAATGATAAACCTTTAAATAAAAATCTCTTTTCTACGGCCAATCATTGAAAGCCTCACTAAATGTACACACCTGGGGAAAGAGTCAGGATTTATTTTATCCCCTCATTCAGAGTCTCACCTAAATAATGCACACCTGTGAAATTGTCAGGAGAATTTTTCATGTGGCCTCTCATTCAGAGTGTCACTGAATAATGTGCTGTAGTCAGGAGTGTATTTTATGTAGACACATATTCAGAGCCTCAGTGAATCAGACAGACCCTTTCTATAGTAAAGAATATAATCAATATGGCCACATCTTCTAAGCCTCACTGAATAATACACACCTTGAGAATAATTTGGAGTCTATTTTCAAAGGACATCCATTCAGAGCCTCGGTGAATAATGCACACCTGTGGGGTAGCCAGGAGTCCATTTAATTTGTACACTCATCCATAGCCTCAGTTTATAATATCCGCTTGTGCATGATTTGGGTTCTATTTCATATAGCCACAAACTCATACCCTCAGTGAATAATGCACAAATGTAAAGTACTCAGCAGTCTATTTCGTATAGACACTCATTCAGAGATTAACTGGATAATAAAAATATTATAGATAGGCAGCATCCCGTTTCATATGGTCACACAAGAAGAGCCTCACTGAGTAATACACACCTGGAAAAGTGTGAGGAGTCTTCTATATAGCCTCTCATTTACAGCCTCAGGGAATAATGCACACGTGTAGAGTAGGCACTAATCTCTTTTATATAGCCACAAAATCAAAGCCTGAGTGAGCAATACACAAGATTGGAATACTCACTAGTCTATTCCATATGCCCAAATATTCAAAGTCAGAGTCAATTTTACACTTCTGTGGACTATTCAAAAAACAATTTCATATGGACAAAGGTTCAGAGCCTCAGTGAATAATACATACCTGGGAAATACTCAGGACGCTATTTCATATGGCATCTATTTCAGAGCTTTATTGAAGAAGGAACACCTGTATCGGAGTCAGAATTTTAGTTTGTATAGCCACATATTAAGAGCCTAACCGAATAACATACACCTTGTGGAAATTCAGGATCCTATTTTGTATAGCCACTCATTTAGCGCTGAATGTAAAAACGCACGCCTGTGCAGTATTCGGGAGTCTCTATTTTATGGACATTCATTAAGAGCCTCAAAGAATTATACAGACATATGGAAAAGTCAGGAGTGTATTTCACATGGCCATTTATTCATAACCGCAGGAAAGAATTATATACATCTGAAAAATTCTCAGGATTCTATTATATAGCGCCACTTATTCAGAGACTCACTGAATAATGCACACTTGGGGAATAGTCTGGAGACTATTTGATATGATCGTTCACTAAGCACTCAGTGGAAAATGCACAGCTGGGAAACAGTCAGGAGTATAGCGTCAGGAGTCTATTTTATGTGGTCACTCGTTCAGAAACTCACTGAAATATACACACCTTAAGAAGTGTCAGAGTCGGTCTTATGGCCACTCAATCACAGCATTACGAATAATGCACAATTGAGAAATTGTTTTTATCCCCCCCCCCCTGCTGTCCCTCCCCATTCCCCCAACAGTCCCCAGTGTATAGTAGACCGCCTCTCTGTGTCCATGTGTTCTCATTTTTCTCACCCACCTATGAGTGAGTATATGCGGTATTTCTTTTTCTGTTCTTGTGTCAGTTTGCTGAGAATCATGTTCTCCAGATTCATCCATGTCCTTACAAAGGACACAAACTCATCATTTTTGATTGCTGCATAATATTCTATGGTGTATATTTGCCACATTTTCCCAGTTCAGTCTATAATTGTTGGGCATTTGGATTGGTTTCAGGTCTTTGCTATTGTAAACAGTGCTGCAATGAACATTCGTGTGCATGTGTCCTTATAGTAGAACGATTTATAGTCCTTTGGATAGATACCCAGTAATGGGATTGCCAGGTCAAATGGAATTTCTATTTCTAGGTCCCTGAGGAATCGCCACACTGTCCGCCACAATGGTTGAACTAATTTACACTCCCACCAACAGTGTAAGAGTGTTCCTATTTCTCCACATCCTCTCCAGCATCTGCTGTCTCCAGATTTTTTAATGATCACCATTCTAACTGGCGTGAGATTGTAAGGAGTCTATTTCATATGGCCTTTAATTCACAGCGTCAGTGCGGAATAAACAGCTGTGGAGTAGTCAGGACCCTATTTCAGCTTGCCCCAAATTAAGCAGCGCGGTGGATGATACACATATGTGTGATTGTCAGTAGACTATTTGATATGGACACTCATACAGAACCTCGTGGAATACTGCACATGTAGGGAATAATCACTAGTCTATTTCTTATGGTGATTCGTTTGGAGAGTCAAAAGATAACGCACACCTGTGGAGTAAAATGGGGTCTATTACATAAGGCCACTCTTTCAGTGTTACAGGGAATAATATGTATGTCTCATAAGTCAGGGATCTCTTTCACATGGGCACTCATTCAGGACCTCTGTGAATAATACTCCCCTCAGAAATAGTCAAGATTCTACTTCAAATGGCTACCCATTCAGAGTCCCTGTAAGTAATGCACACCTGGGCAATACACAAGAATCTCTTTTTTATGCCCACTTAGTCAGAGTCTCATTCAATAATACACACCTGTGAAAGTGTTAAGAGTCTACTTCATGTAGCCACTCATTTAGATCCTCAGTGAATTATTCACACCAGGGTTATAGTCGAGCACTTTTTATATCGCCACTAATTCTGTTCCTTTTTGCATGATACAAACCTGGGGAATCCTCAGGATTCGATTTCCTAACACCGCTAATTTAGAACCTTATATAATAATTTACAATGGAGCAATAGTCAGGTGTCTATTTCATATGTCTTCTCATTCAAAGTTTCATTGAATAATGAACTTCTATGGAGTAATCTGAACACTGTTTATGATAGCCACAATTTGGGTGATTTCCTGAATGATACACACCTGGGTGATAGTCAGGAATCTATTGTATATGAACTCTAATTCTGGGTACCGCTGAGTAATACACACCTGGGATAGTGTCAGTAGTTTATTTGGTATGGACACTCATACAGAACCTGTTTGAATTATGCACACATGGCGAATAATAAGGATTCTATGTCATACGGCTACTCATTCAGATAAACAGTGAATAACGCACATGTGGAATAATTAGAAGTCTGTTTCATTTGCCCCTCTTTCGCAGCCTCACCAAATATTACACACTTGAGATATAGTCTGGAATCTATTCTTTATGGCCATTCATTCACAGAATCACTGAATAATGCACACCTGTGGAATAGTCAGAAGTTTTTTGCCAGTTCTTTCTATTGTAAGCAGTTCTGCAATGAACATTCGTGTTCATGTGTCCTTATAGTAGAACGATTTATTGTCCTTTGGATATATACCCAGTAATGTGATTGCTTGGGGAAAAATATGGAACATATACACCAGGGAATATAATGTAGCAGTCAAAAATGACGAGTTTATGTTATTTGTAAGGACATAAATGAATCTGGAGAACATCATTCTCAGCAAACTGACACAAGAACAGAAAAGGAAATACCACATATTCTTTCTCATAGGTGGGTGAGGAAAATGAGAACACATGGACACAGGGAGGGGGGTACTAAACACTGGGGTTTATTGAGGGGAATATGTGAGGGACAGCAAGGGGGAGCTGGGGAAGGATAGCCTGGAGAGCATTGCCAAATGTGGGTTAAGGGGAGAAAGGCAGCAAATCAAACTGCCATGTGTGTACATATGGAACTATCTTGCACGTTCTGCACATGTACACCAAAACCTAAAATGCAATAAAAATTAAAATAAATAAATAAATAATGATAAACCTTTAAATAAAAAAAAAGTCTCTTTCCAACAGCCACTCATTGAAAGCCTCACTAAATGTACAAACCTGGGGAAAGAGTCAGGATTTACTTTTTTTCCCCTCATTCAGAGTCTCATTAAGTAATGCACACCTGTGGAATTGTCAGAAGTTTTCATCTGACCTCTCATTCAGAGTGTCACTCAATAACGTGCTGTATTCAGGAGTCTATTTGATTTAGACTCATATTTAGAGCCTCAGTGAATAAGACAGACCCTTGCTATAGTAAAGTATCTGATTAATATGGCCACATCTTCTGAGTCTCACTAAATAATACACACCTGGAGAATAATTTGGAGTTTATTTTCGAAGGACATTCATTCAGAGCCTCGGTGAATAATGCACACCTGTGGGCAAGCCAAAAGTCCATTTTATTTGTACACTCATCCATAGCCTCAGTTTATATTATGCACGTGTGGATGAGTTGGGGGTTCATTTCTTTTTTTTTTAATTTTTATTGCATTTTAGGTTTTGGGGTACATGTGTAGAACGTGTAGATATTTGCATAGGTACACACATGGCAGTGTGTTTTGCTGCCTTCCTTTCCTTAATCCACATTTGGCATTTCTCCACAGGTTATTCCTCCCCAGCTCTTTCCCGCTGTCCCTCTCCTATCTCCCCCAGTAAACCCCAGTGTGCAGCTCCCTCCTCTCTGTGTCCATGTGTTCTTATTTTTCTCACCCGCCTATTAGTGAGAACATGTGGTGTTTCCTTTGATGTTCTTGTTTCAGTTTGCTGAGAACGATGGTCTCCAGATTCATCGATATCCTTACAAAGAACATAAAATCTTCATTTTTGATTGCTGCATAATATTCCATGGTGTATATGTGCCACATTTTCCCAGTCCAGTTTATCATCAATGGGTATTTGTGTTGGTTTCAGTTCTTTGCTATTGTAAACAGTGCTGCAATGAACATTAGTGTGCACGTGTCCTTATAGAAGAACGATTTATAGTCCTTTGGATATATACCCAGTAATGGGATTGTGGGGTTAAATAAAAATTCTATTTCTAGGTTTTTGAGGAATCGCCACACTGTCTTCCAGAATGGTTGAACTAACCTACACTCCCACCAACAGTGTAAGAGTGTTCCTTTTTCTCCACAACCTCTCCATTATTTGTTGTCTCCAGATTTTTTTAATGATTGCCATTCTAACTGGACTGAGATGGTATCTCAATGTGGTTTTGATTTGCATCTCTCTAATGACCAGTGATGATGAGCATTTTTTCATGTGTTTGTTGGCCTCATGTATGTCTTCTTTTGTAAAGTGTCTGTTCATATCCTTTGCACATTTTGAATGGGCTTGTTTGTTTTTATCCTGTAAATCTCTTTGAGTTTTTTGTAAATTCTGGATATCAGCCCTTTGTCAGATGTGTAAACTGCAAAGATTTTTTCCCATTCTGATGGTTGCCAATTCACTCTAGTGACTGTTTCTTTTGCCATGCAAAAGCCGTGGAGTTAGATTAGGTCCCATTTGTCTATTTTGGCTTTTGTTGCCAATGCTTTTGGTGTTTTGATCAGGAAGGCCTTGCCTACTCCTATGTCCTGAATGGTTTTGCCTAGATTTTCTTCTAGGGTTTTTATGGTGTCAGGTCTTATGTTTAAGTCTTTAATTCATCTGAAGTTAATTTTAGTGTAAGGTTTCAGGAAGGGGTTCAGTTTCTGCTTTCTGCACATGGCTAGCCAGTTTTCCCAACACCATTTATTAAATAGGAATTCATTTCCCCATTGCTTGTTTTTGTCTGGTTAATCAAAGATTACATGGTTGTAGATATGTTGTGTTGCCTTTGATCCTTCTGTTCTGTTCGATTGGTCTATATCTCTGTTTTGGTACCAGTACCATGCTGTTTTGATTGCTGTAGCCTTGTAGTATAGTTTGAAGTCTGGTAGTGTGATGCCTCAGCTGTGTTCTTTTTGAGAATTGACTTGGCTATTCGGGCTCTCTTTTGTTCCATATGAATTCATGGTGGTGTTTTCCAGTTCTGTGAAGAAATTCAATGTTGTTTGATGGATAGCATTGATTGTGTAAATGCACAGTATATCCATTTTCAATATTCTTTCTTCTAACCGAACATGGAATATTTTTCCATCTGTTTGTGTCTCTCTTATTTCATTGAGGAGTGTTTTGTAGTATTCCTTAAGAGTCCCTTATCCTTGTGAGTTGTATTCAGGTATTTTATTTTCTTTGTAGCATTTGAATGGCAGTTCGTTCTTGATTTGGTTCTCTTTAAGTCTGTTATTGTGTATAAAATGTTTGTGATTTTTGCACATTGATTTTATATCCTGAGACTTTGCTGAAGTTGCTTATCAGTTTCAGGAGCTTTTGGGCTGAGGTGATTCTTCTAGGTATATTGTCATGTTGTCTGCAAAGAGACAATTTATTCCTCCTTTCTATTGAATACCCTTTATTTCTTTTTCTTGCCTGATTGCTCTGGCTAGAACTTCCAAACTATGTTGAATAGCAGTGTGAGACATCCTTTCTTTTAGATATTTTTTTTTTTAATTTTTATTGCATTATGTTTTGGGGTACATGTGCAGAACGTGAGAAGATTGTTGCATAGGTACACACATGGCAGTGTTTGCTGCCTTTCCCCCTTCACCACACTTGGCATTCATCCCCAGGCTATCCTCTCCAGCCCCACTGTCCTCCCCATTTAAATAGACCCCAGTGTAGTAGACTCTCTGTGTCCATGTGTTCTCATTTTTCTCACCCACCTATGAGTGAGTATATATGTATTTCTTTTCTGTTCTTGTGACAGTTTGCTGAAAATGATGTTCTCCAGATTCATCCATGTCCTTACAAAGGACAAACTCATCATTTTTATTACTGCATAATATTTCATGGTGTATGTGCCACATTTTCCCAGTCCAGTCTATCATGGGCATTTGGGTTGGTTCAGTTCTTTGCTATTGTAAACAGTGCTGCAATGAACATTCGTGCATGTTCTTATAGAAACGATTTATAGTCCTTTGGATATGCCCATGGATTGCTGGGTCAAATGGAATTTCTATTTCTAGGTCCGAGGAATCACACTGTCTTCCAAAATGGTTGAACTAATTTACACTCCACCAACAGTGTGAGAGGTTCTCTTCTCCACATCCTCCAGCATCTGCTGTCTCTAGATTTTTAATGATCGCCATTCTAACTGGTGTGAGATGGTATCTCAATGTGGTTTTCATTTGCATCTATCTAATGACCAGTGATGATGAGCATTTTTCATGTGTTTTGCCTCATGTATGTCTTCGCTTGTAAAGTGTCTGTTCATATCCTTTGCCCATTTTGAATGGGCTTGTGTTTTCTGTAAATCTGTTTGAGTTCTTTGTAAATTCTGGATATCAGCCCTTTGTCAGATGTGTAAACTGCAAAGATTTTTTTCCCATTCTGATGGTTGCCGATTCACTCTAGTGACTGTTTCTTTTGCTGTGCCGAAGCTGTGGAGGTTGATTAGGTCCCATTTGACTATTTTGGCTTTTGTTGCCAATGCTTTTGGTGTTTTGGTCAGGAAGTCCTTGCCTACTCCTATGTCCTGAATGGTTTTGCCTAGATTTTCTTCTAGGGTTTTTACAGTGCCAGGTCTTATGTTTAAGTCTTTAATCCATCTGGAGTTAATTTTAGTGTACGGTTTCAGGTAGGGGTTCAGGTTCTGCTTTCTGCACATGGCTAGCCAGGTTTCCCAACACCATGTATTAAATAGAAAATCCTTTCCCCATTGCTTGTTTTTGTCTGGTTTATCAAAGATTATATGGTTGTAGATATGTTTTGTTGCCTCTGATGCTTCTGTTCTGTTCTATTGTTCTATATCTCTGTTTTGGTACCAGTACCATGCTGTTTTGATTTCTGTCGCCTTGTAGTATAGTTTGAAATCTGGTAGTGTGATGCCTCCCACTGTGTTCTTTTTGCTTAAAATTGACTTGGCTATGCGGGCTCTCTTTTGGTTCAATATGAAATTCATGGTGTTTTTTCCAGTTCTGTGAAGAAATTCAATGGTAGTTTGATGGGGATAGCATTGACTGTGTAAATTACTTTGGGCAGTATAGCTATTTTCACGATATTGATTCTCCCTAACCAAGAACATGAAATATTTCTCCATCTGTTTGTGTCCTCTTTTATTTCGTTGAGCAGTGGTTTGTAGTTTTTCTTAAAGAGGTTCCTTACGTTCCTTGTGACATGTATTCCTAGGTATTTTATTTTCTTTGTAGCAATTGTGAATGGCAGCTTGTTCTTGATTTGGTTCTCTTTAAGTCTGTTATTAGTGTAGAGGAATGCTTGTGATTTTTGGACATTGATTTTATATCCTGAGACTTTACTGAAGTTGCTTATTAGTTTCAGGAGCTTTTGGGCTTAGGTGATGCAGTCTTCTATGTATACTATCGTGTCATCTGCAATTAGAGACAATTTGGCTTTCACCTTTCCTACTTGAATATTCTTTATTTATTTTTCTTGCCTGATTGCTCTGGCTAGAACTTCCACTTCTATGTTGAATAGGAGTGGTGAGAGAGGGCATCCTTGTCTAGTGCCGGATTTCACAGGGAATGCTTTCAGTTTTTGCCCATTATGTATGATATTGGCTGTTTTTTTTTGTCATAAATAGCTTTTATTACTTTGAGATATGTTCCATCAATACCAAGATTATTGAGGGTTTTTAGCATAAAAGTCTGTTGAATTTTGTCAAATGCCTTCTCTGCATCAATTGAGATAATCCTGTGATTTTTGTTTTTTCTTCTGTTTATGTGGTGAATTACATTTATAGACTTGCGTATGTTGAACCAGCCTTGCATCCCTGGGAAGAATCCTACTTGATCATGATGGATAAGTTTTTCAATGTGCTGTTGCAATCGGTTTGCCAGTATCTTATTGAAGACTTTTGCATCTATGTTCATCATGGATATTGGCCTGAAGCTTTCTTTTCTTGTTGAGTCTCTGCCTGGTTTTATTATGAGGATGATGTTGGTCTCATAAAATGATTTGGGAAGGGTTTCCTCTCTTTCGATTATTTGGAATAGTTTCAGAGGTAATGGTACAAGATTCTCTTTGTGTGTCCGGTAAAATTCGGCTGTGAACCCATCTTGACCAGGGCTTTTTTTGTGTGGTAGGCTCTTAATTGCTCCCTCGACTTCAGACTTTGTTACTGGTTTAATCAATTTTAGACTTCCTCCTGGTTTAGACTTGGGAGGGCACAAGTTTCCAGGAATTTATCCATTTCTACCTGGTTTACTAGGTTATGTGCATAGAGTTGTTTGTAGTATTCTCTGATGATGGTTTGAATTTCTGTGGAATCTGTGGTAATTTCTCCATTATCGTTTATTATTGCATCTATTTGGTTGTTTTCTTTCTTCTTTTTTATCAGTCTGGCTAGTGTTCTGTCTATTTTGTTGATTTTTTTCGAAAAACCAGCTCTTGGATTTATTGGTTTCTTGAAGGGTTTTTCTTTTCTCTATCTGCTTCAGTTCTGCTCTGATCTTAGTTATTTCTTTCCTTCGGCTAGGTTTGGAGTTTTTTTGATCTTGCGCCTCTAGCTCTTTCAATTTTGACGATAGGGTGTCAATTTTGGATCTCTCCACTCTTCTCATGTGGGCACTTATTGCTATATATTTTTCTCTACAGACTGCTTTAAATGTGTCCCAGAGATTCTGGTATGTTTTGTCTTCATTCTCGTTGGTTTCAAAGAACTTTTTTATTTCTGCCTTCATTTCATTGTTTATCCAATCAACATTCAGGAGCCATTTGTTCCGTTTTCATGAAGCTGTGCGGTTCTGAGTTGGTTTCTGAATTCTGAGTTTTAACTTGATTGAACTATGATCTGAGAGACTGTTTGTTATGATTTCAGTTGTTTTGCATTTGCTGAGTAATGCTTTACTGCCAATTATGTGGTCAGTTTTGGTGTAGGTGTGATTTGGTGCTGAGAAGATTGTATATTCTGTGGATTTGGGGTGGAGAGTTCTGTAAATGTCTATCACGTTTGCTTGTTCCAGGTCTGAATTCAATCCCTGGATATCCTTGTTTATTTTCTGTCTCATTGATCTGTCTGATATTGACAATGGAGTGTTCAAGTCTCTCACTATTATTGTCTGGGAGTCTAAGTCTCTTTGTAGGTCGTTAATAACTTGCCTTATATATCTGCGTACTCCTGTATTGGGTTCCTATATAATTAGAATCGTTAGTTCGTCCTGTTACGTCGATAATTTGACCATTATGTTATAACCTTTTTTGTGTCTTTTGATCTTTGTTGCTTTAACGTCTATTTTATTGGAGACGAGAATTGCAACTCCTGCTTTTTTTTTTTTTTTCTTTTTGCTCTCCATTTGCTTGGTAAATATTCCTCCATCTTTTTATTTTTAGCCTTTTTGTGTCCTTGCATGTGAGATCGGTTTTCTGAATACAGCACACCAATGGGTTTTGTTTTTATATCCAATTTGCCAGTCTGTTTTTTTTGATTGGTGCATTTAGCTCATTTACATTTAGGGTTAATATTGTTATGTGTGAGTTTGATACTGCCATTTTGATATTATCTGGCTGTTTTATTCCTAGGTTGATGCAGATTCTTCATTTTGTTGATGCTCTTTAGCATTTGGTATATTTTTACTATGGGTTGTACTGGTTTTTCCTTTCTATGTGTAGTGCCTCTTTCAGGAGCTCTTGTAAAGCAGGCCTGGTGGTGACAAAATCTCTGAGTTCTTGCTTGTTGGCAGAAGATTTTATTCTTCCTTCACTTATGAAGCTCAGTTTGGCTGGATATGAAATTCTGGGTTGAAAGTTCTTTTCCTTAAGGATGTTGAATATTGGCCCCCACTCTCTTTTGGCTTGTAGAGTTTCTGCTAAGAGATCTGCTGTGAGTCTGATGGGCTCCCCTTTATGGGTTACTCCACCCTTCTCTCTGACTGCCCTTAGTATTTTCTCCTTCATTTCAACCCTGGTGAATCTGATGATTATGTGCCTTTTGGTTGCTCTTCTTGCAGAATATTTTTGTGGTGTTCTCTGTATTTTCTGGAGTTGAGTATTGGCCTGCCTTGCTAGGTTGGGGAAATTTTCCTGGATAATATCCTGAAGAGTGTTTTCCATCTTGTATTCATTCTCTTCCTCATATTCTGGTATGCCTATCAAAAGTAGGTTAGGTCTCTTCACATAGTCCCACATTTCTTGGAGATTTTGTTTATTTCTCTTTGCCCTTTTTTCTCTAATCTTGGTTTCTCTTTTCCTTTCATTGATTTAATCTTCACCTTCTGATATTCTTTCTACTGCCTGGTCAATTCGGCTTTTAAAACTTGTGCATGCTTCACGAAGTTCTCAGGTTGTGTTTTTCAGCTCCTTCAATCCATTAATATTCCTCTCTAAGTTATACATTCTTGTTATCATTTCCTTGAATCTTTTTTCAAATCTTTTTTCAAGGGTCTTAGTTTCTTTGCATTGATTAAAACATGTATTTTTAGCTCACTGAAGTTTCTCATTATCCACCTTCTGAAGTCTGATTCTGTCATTTTGTCACTCTCATTCTCCGTCCAGCTTTGTTCCCTTGCTGTTGAGGAATTTTGGTCCTTATTAGGAGGTGAGGTGTTTTGGTTTTGGGTGTTTTCTTACTTTTTGCGCTGGTTTCTTCCCATCTTTGTGGATTTATCCACCTGTCGTCTTAGTAGTTGCTGACTTTTTGATTGTGTCTCTGAGTGGTTGCCCAGATTGTTCATGATGAAGTATTTCTGTTATTTAGTTTTCCTTCTAATGGTTTATCTTCTCTGCTGTACGAGTGCCGAGGTCCACCCCAGGCCCTGCTTGTCTGGTGTACACCTGTAGCAGCTGTGGAACAGTGAGGGATGCTACCAGTTTTTTCTTCTGCTATCTTTGTCCCAGAATGTTGCCCGCCAAATGTCAGTCTGATTAGTCGTTTTTTGAGGTGGTTCTTTGGATATACAGGGGTCAGAGAGCTGCTTGAGGAGATGGTCTGTATTTTATATCAACTCCAGTGCTGAGCTGTGAGCTCCGTTGTTCATTCAGGTTTGCTGTGCGAATGTGCCTTCTGCAGAACTTATATAAGACCCCCTTTTTTTTTCCCTCAGATGCTCTGTCTCAGGGAGTTGGGGCTTTCCTTATGACTATCTGTTGCACTCTCCTGCCCAGCTAGGAGGCAGTCTATTCACTATTTGCCTTCTGGGGCTCCGCCCTGCTAGCATGGGTCCGCCCTGCTGCCGAGGTGCTCCGTTCTAATGTGGTGCACTCCACCCTGTTGGGGGCGTCTCTCTGTTACTGCTGGTTGCCTCAGCAATGGCAGGCTGCGTCAGCAGTGGGCGGTACCTCAGTAGGGGTGATTGCGTCCATAGTGGTGGACGCCCCTTCCACACCGAGCTGTACCGTTTGAATTCAGCTGACCCCGCAGCAAAATCTCAACCCCAAGCGTCTTGAATCACCACGCTGCTTGTCTCTGTTAGGGTGGGACTCGCCGAGGCTGATCAGCTGGCTCCCTGCCTCATATTCCCTCCTCTGTCTCTCTATTTTTCTTTCCAAATTAAATGGTTGACTCTCTCACAGGCGCCCCACTCGCCTGCTGATTGGGCACTGAGATCCATGCAATCTCCTTTGTGGCAGCCCACTGCACCAGCACAAATCACTCTTCCCAGAAATCTCCTGGTCTGGCTCACCATCCATGTCCCGTTCAATCAAATGGACATGTCAATCTGCCCTCCCAAAACTCAGATTGCCAGTTTAACAGGACACCCAGACCAGTGAGCTCTGTGCAGGGTGGTGCTGCGCCGTGGCGTGGCGCCAGTAAAAACGGCCATGCAAGCGGGCTGTGCTGCTCTCCTGTGTCTCTCCTACACCTGGGAACTTGCCAGTTCTGTGAGCTACAAAAGTCCGTCTGAAAAGGCAGCTAGGACTCACCCTCAGCACCTTCAGTGAGAGCTTCAATCCCACGCTATTTCTATGACACCATCTTGGAACTACCTCAGGGTTCCATTTCATATAGCCACAGACTTGTAACCCCAGTGAATAACGCACAAATGTTAAGTACTCAGCAGCCTATTTCACATAGCCACTCATATAGAGATTTACTGGATAATAAAAATATTTAAGATAGACAGCATGCCATTTCATATGGTCACACAAGAAGAGCCTCACTGAGTAATACAAACCTGGGAAAGTGTGAAGAGTCTACTATATATAGCCTCTAATTTACAGCCTCACGGAATAATGCACACGTGTGGAGTAGGCACTATTCTATGTTATATGGCCACAAAATCAAAGCCTGAGTGAGTAATACACAAGTTTGGAATAGTCACTAGTCTATTCCATATGCCCAAATATTCAAAGTCAGAGTCAAAAATACACTCCTTTGGACTACTCAGGAAACAATTTCATATGGACAAAGGTTTAGAGCCTTAGAGAATAATACATACCTGGGAAATAATCAGGATGCTATTTCATTTGTCACTCTCATTCTCCGTCCAGCTTTGTTCCTTGCTGGTGAGGAATTTTGGTCCTTTGTAGGAGGTGAGGTGTTTTGGTTTTGTTTTTTCTTTTTGCGCTGGTTTCTTCCATCTTTATGGATTTATCCACCTGTCGTCTTAGTAGTTGCTGATTTTTGATTGGGTCTCTGGTGGATGCCCAGATTGTTGATGATGAAGTATTTCTGTTACTTAGTTTTTCCTTCTAATGGTTATCCTCTGCTGTACAGTGCTGAGGTCCACCCAGGCCCTGCTTGTCTGGTGTACCTGTAGCAGCAGCTGTGGAACAGTGAGGATGCTACCAGTTTTTCTTCTGCTATCTTTGTCCCAGAATGATGCCCGCCAAATGTCAGTCTGATTAGTCCTTTTGAGGTGACTCTTTGGATATACAGGGTCAGGAGCTGCTTGAGGAGATGGTCTGTATGCTATAGGACTCCAGTGCTGAGCTGTGAGCTCCGTTGTTCATTCAGGTTTGCTGTGGAATGTGTTCTGCAGAACTCATAAAACCCCCTTTTTTTTCCTCAGATGCTCTGTCTCAGGGAGTTGGGGCTTTCCTTATGACTATCTGTTGCACTCTCCTGCCCAGCTAGGAGGCAGTCTATTCACTATTTGCCTTCTGGGGCTCCGCCCTGCTAGCATGGGTCCGCCCTGCTGCCGAGGTGCTCCGTTCTAATGTGGTGCACTCCACCCTGTTGAGTCTCTCTGTTATGGCTGGTTGCCTCAGCAATGGCAGGCTGCGTCAGCAGTGGGCGGTACCTCAGTAGGGACGGATTGCGTTTGTAGTGGCTGACGCCCCTTCCACACCGAGCTGTACCGTTTGAATTCAACTGACCCCGCAGCAAAAATCTCAACCCCAAGCGTCTTGAATCACCACGCTGCTTGTCTCTGTTAGGGTGGGACTCGCCGAGGCTGATCACCTGGCTCCTGCCTCAGAGTCCCTCCTCTCTCTCTCTCTTTTTCTTTCCAAATTAAATGGTTGACTCTCTCACAGGCGCCCCACTCGCCTGCTGATTGGGCACAGAAATCCATGCAATCTCCTTTGTGGCAGCCCACTGCACCAGCACAAATCACTCTTCCCAGAAATCTCCTGGTCTGGCTCACCATCCATGTCCCGTTCAATCAAATGGACATGTCAATCTGCCCTCCCAAAACTCAGATTGCCGGTTTAACAGGGCACCCAGACCAGTGAGCTCTGTGCAGGGTGGTGCTGCGCCGTGGCGTGGCGCCAGTAAAAACGGCCATGCAAGCGGGCTGTGCTGCTCTCCTGTGTCTCTCCTACACCTGGGAACTTGCCAGTTCTGTGAGCTACAAAAGTCCGTCTGAAAAGGCAGCTAGGACTCACCCTCAGCACCTTCAGTGAGAGCTTCAATCCCACGCTATTTCTATGACACCATCTTGGAACTACCTCAGGGTTCCATTTCATATAGCCACAGACTTGTAACCCCAGTGAATAACGCACAAATGTTAAGTACTCAGCAGCCTATTTCACATAGCCACTCATATAGAGATTTACTGGATAATAAAAATATTTAAGATAGACAGCATGCCATTTCATATGGTCACACAAGAAGAGCCTCACTGAGTAATACAAACCTGGGAAAGTGTGAAGAGTCTACTATATATAGCCTCTCATTTACAGCCTCAGGAATAATGCACACGTGTGGAGTAGGCACTAATCTATTTTATATGGCCACAAAATCAAAGCCTGAGTGAGTAATACACAAGTTTGGAATAGTCACTAGTCTATTCCATATGCCCAAATATTCAAAGTCAGAGTCAAAAATACACTCCTTTGGACTACTCAGGAAACAATTTCATATGGACAAAGGTTTAGAGCCTTAGAGAATAATACATACCTGGGAAATAATCAGGATGCTATTTCATATGGCATATAATTCAGAGCTTCATTGAATATAAAACACCTGTATTGTAGTCAGAATTTTAGTTTTTATAGCCACGTATTCAGCCCCTTACTGTGTAACATACTCTCTGAAGAAAGTCAGGATCCTATTTCGTATAGCCACTCATCAAGAGCCGAATGTAAAAACGCACACCTGAGAAGTATTCAGGAGTCTCTATTTTATGGACACTCATTCAGAAACTCAAAGAATAATAAAGACCTATGGAAAATTCAGTAGTGTATATCACATGGCCACTTATTCAGAACCGCAGTGAAGAATCATATACATCTGAAAAATACTCAGGTTTCTATTATATAGGACCACTTATTCAGAGACTCAGTGAATAATGCACACCTCGGGAATAGTCTGGAGACTATTTGATATGACCATTCACTAAGCACTCAGTAAAAAAATGCAGATCTGGGAAATAGTCAGGAGGATAGAGTCAGGAGTCAAGTTTATTTGGGCACACGTTCAGAAACTCACTGAAGAATACACACCATAAGAATACTCAGGGTTCAGGTCTTATGACCACTAAATCACAGCATTACCGTATAATGCATAATTTTGCAATAGTAATGAGTCTATTTCATATGGCCTCTCATTCAGAGCTTCAGTGCATAATAAAAAACTGTGGAGTAGTCAGGCCCCTATTTCAGGTTGCCCCAAATTAAGAAGCTCCATGAATGATACACATATGTGTCATTATCAGGAGACTATTTGATATGGACACTCATACAGAACCTTTTGGAATACTGCACATGTGGGGAATAATCACTAGTCAATTTCATATGGTGAATCGTTTGGAGAGTTAAAAAATAAGGCACACCTGTGGAGTAAAATGGGGTCTATTACATAAAGCCACTCTTTCAGTGTTTCAGGGAATATGTATATTTGATAAGTCAGGAATCTCTTTCACATGGACACTCGTTCAGGGCCTCTGTGAATAATACTCCCCTTGGAAATAGTCAAGGTTCTACTTTAAATGGCTACACATTCAGAGTCTCTGTAAGTAATGCACACCTGGGCAATACACAAGAGTCTCCTTTTTATGCCCATTTAGAAAGAGTCTCATTCAATAATACACACCTGGTGAAGAGTTAAGAGTCTACTTTATGTAGCCACTCATTTAGAGCCTCAGTGGATAATGCACACCAGGGCTATACTCAAGCATTTTTTATATGGCCACTCATTCTGTGCCTTTCTGAATGATGCACACCTGGGGAATACACAGGATTCGATTTCATACTACCACTCATTTAGAGGGTTATAGAATATTTCACAATGGAGAAATAGTGAGGTGTCTATTTCATAAGGCCTCTCATTCAGAGTTTCACTGAATAATGAACTTCTATGGAGTAATCAGGATGCTGTTTAAGATGGCCACTAATTGGGTGTCTTCCTGAATGATACACACCTGGGGGATAGACAGGAGTCTATTTCATATGAAATATAATTCTGAGTACCGCTGAGTAATGCACACCTGGGATAGTGTCAGGAGTTTATTTGGTATGGACACTCATACAAAACCTGTTTGAATAATTCACACATGGTGAATAATAAGTATTCTATATCATACGGCTACTCATTCAGACAAACAGTGAAAAACGCACATGTGGAGTAATTAGAAGTCTGGTTCCTATGCACCTCTTTTACAGCCTCACAGAATATTACGCACTTGAGATATAGTCTGGAGTCTATTCTTTATGGCCATTCATTCAATCACTGAATAATGCACACCTGTGGAATCGTCAGAAATCTCTTTCCGACGACCACTCATTGAAAGCCTCACTAAATGTACACACCTGGGGAAAGAGCCAGGATTTACTTTTTTCTCTTCATTCAGAGTCTCACTAAATTATGCACACCTGTGGAATTTTCAGGAGAATTTTTCACGTGGCCTCTCATTCAGAGTGTCACTGAATAATGTGCTGTAGTCAGGAGTCTATTTCATGTAGACACATATTCAGAGCCTCAGTGAATAAGACAGACCCTTGCTATAGTAAAGAATCTAATTAATATGGCCACATCTTCTGAGCCTCACTGAATAATACACACCTGGAAAATAATTCAGAGTTTATTTCTGATGGACATTCGTTCAGAGCCTCGGTGAATAATGCACACCTGTGGGGTAGCCAGAAGTCCATTTCATTTGTACACACATCCATAGCCTCAGTTTATTATATGCACGTGTGGATTACTTGGGGTTCCATTCCATATAGCCTCGGACACGTAACCTCATTGAATAATGCACAAATGTAAAGTACTCAGCAGTCTATTTCATATAGCCACTCTTTCAGAGATTTACTGGATAATAAAAATGTTTAAGGCTGGCTGATCGCTAACAGCTCGGGATTGTAGCTCCCAGTGAAAGCTCAGAAAACCTGAGGATGCCACACTTTAAGAGGAATTTTCCTCGCCCACGGACCAGAAGATTTCAGTGAGCAGCAGAGCCAGTCGCGACATCTGTGGCCGGCGCAGCGATTTTGTCGTCGACTCGGCGCAGCAGCTCTTCCTGCACAGTAAACAGTACTGGTTCCCCTGCTGACCAGTGTTTGGAGCTCCAGGAAGGCAGAGCAGCTTGTTGTGGACTCAAGAAGGAAGCCAGACCAGAGATTCCCAGGAAGAAGAGCATTATCATTCTTATGCTTCTCTTTTGGCAGAGAGGTTCTCGGATTCCAGCACTGGGAATCAATAAATTGGACATCCTCTCAGGAACCTAATTAAGAAGGCGCTAATTGTAAAGACAACAGATGGATACAATCACAATAAAGGGAAAAAACAGCCGAAAAAGGCAGAGAACACTGATTGTCAGAATCTTCCTCTACAGGGATAGCAATTCCTCATCAACAACAGAACAAGCCCTAATGGAAGGACTGTGCTATTATCAAGTAGGCTTCAGAAGGTAGATGATAAAACAAATTATCTGATAAGTTGAAAGAACTTTTCTAATCAATGTTAAGAAACTAAGAACTTAGAAAAACCATTTGACGAAATGTTACAAAGAATGGACAATATAGAGAGGAATATAAATGAACTAATGGAGTTGAAAAATACAACACGAGAACTTAGAGAAATATGCACAAGTTTAATAGCCAAATTGATCAAGCCAAGAAAGGATATCAGAGGTGGAAGACCAATTTAATGTAGCACTCATTTAGAGACACGAATAGAAAAGGATAAAGGAATGAGCAGTCTCCAAGAATTATGGGTCTATGTGAAAACACCCTGGGAATCTACGTTCTGATAGGTGTACCTGAATATGATAGAGAATGAATCAGCTGGAAAATACTCTTC
>JAKFGQ010000466.1:0-23319 GCA_021498475.1 Saguinus midas | reverse complement strand
TTAGGCTTGGGAGGACACAGGCGTCAGGAATTTATGCATTTCAAAAGAGAAATGATGATAGACAATATAATTAATGTTGGAAGCTGTGAAGAATTCATGGACACTTCAAAGAAGGATCATTTGTATCATATGAGGGCTTATCACTCCCAAAGAAGTTTTATGAAAGATGAATATGAAACAAAATTAACAGTAAGTTTAGTTATCATTTTAAGACAAGTTATTGATTTAAAAACAGTAACATTTCACCCATCACCCTATTCTCCACCTGCCAGCCACTCACTGCCCATCAACACAAGGTTTTCCAATTGTATCTGCTCATTCACTGTCGCTTCCTGCTACCCCCAAACTTCTGCCACACATTCAATTTCAGTTTTGCTCATGGCTGTTGTTGTCACCATTACCATTATTTTGTGCTACCACTTCCCAGGTTCTACATCTTTCTCTCAAAAGCTCAGGCCTGATGGCCTCTGATTTCCTTGAGTCCACTTTCTCTGTCAGTCCAGGGCATCCTGTCTTCTTCCACATCCCCTAATTCCAGCCCCACACACTCCCCAGTCACTGCCTTCCTTGGACCCTTGTCTCAGCCAGGCAGGCAGCAGATCATTAGCTTTAGATTTCCTGACCACCCCTCAAGAAAAGATGCAAGATCTTTTCTTTCATCAACCCAGCTCAGCTTTTTAATGTTTTCTGTTTTTCTGTTTTTCTGTTTTTCATTGGGAGCAGACTACGCTTGTCCTCACCAGTCACCAGTCTCGAACCTATGACTCAGCATCCTTCTCGGCATTCTTTTGCACTGGGCCAACAGGCTTGAGCATGGAGCCCAACCAAATTGTGATTTTGTTTCATTTATTTATTTATTTATTTATTTATTTATTTATTTATTTAGATCGAGTTTCCTGCTGTTACCCAGCTGCGGAGAAAGGGCATCTCGGCTCAGCACAAACTCGCTCCTGGGTCCAGGCAAATCCGGCTTCATTTCTTTGTAGCTGGGATTACAGGCACGCTGCAGCCACCATCCCCAGCTAATTTTTTATTTGTACTAGAGACTGGTCTCACCATTTTGACCAGGTTGGTCTCAAACATTGACATCGTGTTCACATCACCAGCATTCCAAAGGGCTGGAATTTCTTGCTTGAGCCATCGTGCCTGTGTTTTTTTTTTAAGAGGGCTTTCACCATGTTGATCGGGCGGTCTCAACAGACAACTCTCGTGATTTACCCCTTGACCTTTTGATAGTGAATGACAGGCTGCTGTGAGCCACTGCTGTGTTAATGTATTGTTAAAAGAAAAATTAGACAGACTGTACCAGGTTCTGCATGCACGCCAACAATCTATGTTTGAGGCCGACGTGTTTCCTGAGGTCAAGAGTTCGAGGTCAGCCTGACCATTCCAATGCAAACCCAGTTTACATAATGAGAGAAAGAAAAGGGTAATCAGACTGATGACTGTGTTGCATGAAAAAGGAAATGCCCGGAGACTCCACCCCAGAACAGCCTTCTTTATTCCGCAGCATACCTCTTGTCACCAAGGATGGAGTGCAACAGTAGATCTTTGCTTATTGCAACACCTGCCTTTTAAGTTCAAGTGATTGTCTCAATTCAAGCCTGTGTTGCATTGTCCAGGTCCAGGTAACTTCTAATTTTATTTCTGTGTACAATTTATCATTTGATTCCACAGTCAGAACCAAGTCCAGTGCACACCTGTGCTATTTTTTCACCATCTGTTTTCAATTTATTTTGCTGAAGTGACTCCGAACCCAAATTTTTATTTTTCTGTTTTTCTGTTTTCAAGCAAGCACAGTCCTAAAGAGTCAGCTACAGCACACACCTGCATTGTTAAGCTACGCCATTTGCCTCATTCTTTGTGTGCTGAGCACATGCCAACCCAGCTCAGCTTTTAATGTTTTCTGTTTTTCTGTTTTCATTGAGAGCAGACTACGCTGTGTCCTCCGAGGCCAGTCTCGAACCTGTGACTTCAGCATCCGGCTTCCTCGGCATTCTTTGTGCTAGATCAACAGGCTTGAGAAGCGGAGCCCAACCCAAATTGTGTTTCTGTTTTAAACAGCTTTGGTTTTTCAATGTTGGTCGGGCTCAAAAGCCAATTTGATTATACCCGCTTGATTTTGAGCGAGAATGACAGGCTTCCGTGAGCCACCGTTTCTGAATGTTATAATATTTTGTCAAAATTCAATCAGAGAGACTCTGCCGGGCGCTGCCAGTCACCCAGCAATCTAAGCACTTTGAAAGGCCGAGGTGAGCGAGTATCCTGAGGTCACGAGGTCGAGGTCACGAGGTCGAGATAACCCAGCTCATATTGGTGAAAGGTAATCAGACTGATGAGTGTGTGTAATTGAAACAAAATGAGGTGCCCGGAGACTCCACGCCCAGAAACGCCTTTCTTTATTAGGTGGAGTTTCCTCTGGTCACCAAGGCTGGAGTGCAACAGTGCGATCTTTGCTTATTAGAGCACCAGCCTTTTAAGTTCAAGTGATTTTCATGCCAATGTTGTTCAAGAAGCTGGGGTAGCAGGTGTCCACACCACCAGGTCCAGGTAACTTTCTGTTTTTATTTCTCTGTACCTCCAATTTATCTTTATTTAATTTCCACAAAGCAGTCACAACCAAGAAATTAGAATAAAAGCTGCACACCTGTGCGTGTAATTTTTAAGCTAGGATCCAAGCTGGCCTTCTGTGTAGCGTCCCAATTTCTGCAGGTGCTGCTGAAAGAGCACATGCGAGCCCAGCTCAGCTTTTTAGACTTTTGTTTTTCTGTTTTCATTGGGAGCAGACTACGCTGTGTCCTCCGAGGCCAGTCTCGAACCTGTGACTTCAGCATCCGCTTGCCTCGGCATTCTTTGTGCTGGGCCAACAGGCTTGAGCCAGAGCCCAACCCAAATTGTGTTTTTGTTTTAAAGGCAGGATATCAGAAGGTTGGTCGGGCGGGTCTCGAAGCCAATCTTCTGTTATCCGACCTTGATTTTGAGTCTGAATGACAGGCTTCCGTGAGCCACCGTTTCTGAATGTTATAATATTTTGTCAAAATTCAATCAGAGAGACTCTGCCGGGCGCTGCCAGTCACCCAGCAATCTAAGCACTTTGAAAGGCCGAGGTGAGCGAGTATCCTGAGGTCACGAGGTCGAGGTCACGAGGTCGAGGTCAGCCTGTGCATTTTGGTGATAACCCAATGAAACAAAAAGGTGCCCGGAGACTCCACGCCCAGAAACGCCTTTCTTTATTAGGTGGAGTTTCCTCTGGTCACCAAGGCTGGAGTGCAACAGTGCGATCTTTGCTTATTAGAGCACCTGCCTTTTAAGTTCAAGTGATTTTCATGCCAATGTTGTTCAAGAAGCTGGGGTCGCAGGTGTCCACACCACCAGGTCCAGGTAACTTTCTGTTTTTATTTCTCTGTACCTCCAATTTATCTTTATTTAATTTCCACAAAGCAGTCACAACCAAGAAATTAGATAAAAAGCTACACACCCTCTGCGTGTAATTTTTAAGCTACGACCAGCTGGCCTTCTGTGTAGCGTCCCAATTCTAGTATACGTGCTGCTGAAGTGAGCACATGCCAAACCCAGCTCAGCTTTTTAATGTTTTCTGTTTTCTGTTTTTCATTGGGAGCAGACTACGCTGTGTCCTCCGAGGCCAGTCTCGAACCTGTGACTTCAGCATCCGCTTGCCTCGGCATTCTTTGTGCTGGGCCAACAGGCTTGAGCCGGAGCCCAACCCAAATTGTGTTTTTGTTTTAAAGGCAGGATATCAGAAGGTTGGTCGGCGGGTCTCGAAGCCCAACTTCTGTGATCCGCCTGCCTTGATTTTTTGCGGCGAAGAATGACAGGCTTCCGTGAGCCACCGTTTCTGAATGTTATAATATTTTGTCAAAATTCAATCAGAGAGACTCTGCCGGGCGCCAGTCACCCATGAAATCTAAGCACTTTGAAAGGCCGAGGTGAGCGAGTAACCTGAGGTCACATGGTCGAGGTCAGCCTGTGCATTTTGGTGATAACCCACTTCACATATGAAGAGAGAAAGAAAAATGAAAGGTAATCAGACTTATGAGTGTGTGTAATTGAAACAAAATGAATTTCCCGGAGGGAGACTCCACGCCCAGAAACGCCTTTCTTTATTAGGTACAATTTTCCTCTGGTCACCAAGGCTGGAGTGCAACAGTGCGATCTTTTCTTATTGCAGCACCTGCCCTTTAAGTTCAAGTGATTTTCATCCCCTTGCTGTTCAAGAAGCTGGGGTCGCAGGTGTCCACACTGTTAGAACCGGCCTCCCCTACCTCCTGTCACAGTCAACTGGAAAAAACCTCAAGGACAGTGGAGAAGTACCACAGTTAATGTTTAGTCAGCTTCCCAGATAAGCTGTTTGCAAGGACCCCTTCCCCGTTCTTTTCTTATCTTTGCGGTAGGCGTGGAAACCTTTTTTGTTAAGCAAATAGCCAACAAACCATAAAAACCCCTACCCAGGGGAGAGCACGTCCCCTCCCTACCTGAGGTAGAGCCCATCCCCTTTTTCTCAATATTGGAAAACCACTGGCTCCTGCTATATAAGTCACTCAGCCCGCCTCTTAGGCGCGGCTTCCCACTTTGGTCTGTACAGTGGTGTTTAGTCCGCCCGGAGGTCCTAATACAACTTGGACATTCAATTGGCTCTATTCTTCCTTTTCGGTGCAGCAGACCCAGAACTAGATCCAGACAAGTGGTGCCAAAACCAGGGAGAGGGGTAGTTGACCCGCCCCAGGCCCCAGGGTCGGGCGAGAGTCCCCCCTCTCTATCCTCACCGGTCCGCCTGCCATCTTCCTTGGGGTCGACTTTCCAAGACTGCAGGAAAGGTAAGATTTTACCTACCTGGCCTCTCCTCCTCCGTTTATGGCTAAATTCGAGGCTTCCGGTGCCAACCAGCACGGACCTCGCCCTAGACTCGGTCGAACCGAGGTGGTCCTCCTCCCGACCCCTGGAGTCTTCCGGGACAGTGGCCAGACGGGGACGCCTCTCTGACTGCTCGCCCCTACCGGTCAAATTCCTAGGAAGAGACGACAAGAAGAGACGCCTCCTCCTCGTCTCTCTTCTCCCAGACGCCAGTAAGCCTCAAATGCCATGGGGAATTCTCAGTCTAAAGTCGACCCTAACACCCCTTTAGGGTGTCTGCTCCAAAATTTCTCAAGATTAGGTTATTCTCAGACCCTGCGGAGAAAGAAATTAATATTTCTCTCTCAGGTCACATGACCCCAATATAATCTTAGCAACCAGTCTCATTGGCCACCGACTGGTACTTTCGACTTCATGTATTACAGGACCTCGACAACTTTTGTCGCCAGGATGGGAAAAACACTGAGGTCCCTTATGTCCAGGATTTTGGGGACCTCCGTTCCCGTCCCGATCTCTGCTCCTCCTGCTCCACCCACCAGATTCTTCTAGCCTGAACCCCCCAAAGGGTTTCCACCGCAACCGCTAACCCACCGCCTTATTCCCTCCCAGACGAACTCCCTGAACATCTTTCTCCACCCACTAACCCTGGCAGCCCCCCTCCACCTTCCTCCCCCGACGTCCCCAAGCCCTCCACCCCAGAAACACCTCCTCCCATAACTTCTCCCGTATTTGCCCACACCGGTCTCATAACCCATCAGTAATAGCACCCCTCAGGAAGTTGCAGGGACTGAAGGTTTAGTAAAAGTCCATGTCCCTTTTCACTCCAAGACCTGTCTCAAATTGAGAAACGTTTAGGATCCTTCACAGCTGACCCATCCACCTGTATTAAAGAATTTCAATATCTCACCCAGGCATACAGCCTCACATGGCATGACATTCGAGTAGTTTGCACCTCCACTCTCACAGCTGAAGAGCACGAGCATATTCTCGCAGCTGCTCGGCATCAGGCAGATAAAGACCATGCTATAGACAATCAAATCCCCCTTGGAGCTGAAGCTATTCCCAATGAAGATCCCCAATGGGATTATCAGGCAGGCCGGGGGTCCGACATACCCCACAGGGACCGCATGGTCCGATACCTCCTCAAAGGCATGGACGTAGTGTCTAACAAAGTAGTAAACTATGACAAGCTAAGAGAAATCACCCAATTACCAGGTGAAAACCCTGCCCTCTTTCTAACTCGCTTGCAAGAAGCGTTAGTCCGCTACACCCGCCTTGACCCAGCCTCACAAAACAGAGCCACCGTCCTAGCATCACACTTCATCTCCCAATCAGCTCCTGACATCTGGAAAAAAACTAAAAAAGTAGAAGATGGCCCTGAAACCCCCATACAGGACTTGGTAAAAATGGTTTTTAAAGTCTTTAATGCCAGGGAAGATGCAGCTGAGGCAGCCCACCAAGCGCGTATGAAACAAAAAGTCACTCTACAGACCCAAGCCTTGGTGGCAGTCCTTCGGTCGGCAGAAACTAACAAGGGTAAAGCAAACACACACACCCCTCCCGGGGTATGTTTCAAATGTAGAAAAGAAGGGCACTGGTCAAAAGTCTGCCCCCAGCCATGGCCTCCTACCAAGCCCTGCCCTATTTGTCAGCTCATGGGACACTGGAAGTCTGATTGTCTGAGCTTCACCAGGGCCTCAGTTTCTCCAAACCAACACACTGGAGAGCAGCAAGGACACATTTCTGAAAACCAGACTTCTGCCCATACTGGTCAGAAGTCAGGTGCTCAGGAAAACCCATTCCCAGAGCTACTAGGGTTTATGGACGATTAGCGGTGCCCTGGCTTCCCAACTCTGGTTACCCTTGCCGAGCCCAGGGTTAAGCTTCAGGTAGCGGGTAAGAGTGTCTCCTTATTAGACATGGGGGCTACCTACTCTGTACTTCCCTCACATTCAGGCAAAACCACTCCTTCCCAAGTCTCTGTTATGGGCATCGATGGGTCTCCCTCCACTCCTCACCAAACTCCACGCTTAACCTGTCTGTTTGGCCATTCCATTTTTACCCACTCCTTTCTAGTCATTCCCTCTTGCCCTGTACCTCTCCTAGGGTGAGATATCCTAGTAAAACTGCAAGCTACTATTACTTTTCCACACACAGAAACCTTCCTTTTACCCCTCATCGCCAACTCACCTTCCCCCCTTCCTCCGGCCGAACTCCTCCCCGATGTGAATCCCAAAGTATGGGATACCGATACCCCCACTGTAGCCTCACATCACCAACCCATACTCATATGCCTAAAAGACCCCACAACCTTCCCTTCTCGCCCTGTTTCCTATCCCCAAAGTTCACTGCCTTGGCCTCCTCTCTATCATAAATAAGCTGAAAGCTCGAGGACTACTCATTCCTACAAACTCCCCCTGCAACACTCCATTCTGCCTGTGAAAAAACCCTCAGGTCAGTACCTCCTGGTTCAAGACCTCCGCCTCATCAATGCGGCAGTCATTCCCGTTCATCCAGTAGTGCCCAACCCCTATACAATCCTCTCCCACATTCCCCCTACAACCACCCATTTCTCAGTTCTAGACCTCAAAGATGCCTTCTTCACTATCCCTCTGCACCCAGATTCCTATTTCCTTTTGCTTTTACCTGGGAAGACCCACCTCCAATCTTTCTCAGCAACTCACTTGGACAGTCCTACCTCAAGGCTTCCGGGATAGCCCCCATCTATTCGGACAAGCCCTGGCAGCCGATCTTCAAACTTGCAATATCACCCCTTCCACCCTACTGCAATATGTTGATGATATCCTCATTTGTTCTCCGTCCTACCGTGACTGCATTACAGCCACCACTACACTATTAAACTCCCTAGGAAGCAAAGGGTACCGGATATCCGCTACTAAAGCTCAAATAGCTACCTCTTCAGTTACCTATTTAGGCCTCCATCTTACCCCCAGACACCGGGCTATAACTGCTGATAGGCTCCAGACTCTCAAAGCCCTCCAACCACCTACCTCAGCAAATGAAATCCTCTCCTTCCTGGGTCTAGTAGGGTTCTTCAGACATTGGGTCCCTAACTTCACAGTGCTAGCAAAACCACTGTACCATGCAGCAAAACAGTCCCCAGTAGGACCACTTACCTCCCAAGGCACTGTGACTTGGGCCTTCTCTGCTCTCCTAAGAGCCCTCTGTACTTCCACAAACCTAGCCTTGCCCAACCCCAATAAGCCGTTCTACCTATATACAGATGAAAAACAGCACGTAGCCATTGGAGTCCTTACCCAGCCTGTAGGGCCCACCTTAGTACCTATAGCGTACCTATCCAAGCAGCGAGACCCTACCACCCGGGGGTGGCAACCTTGCCTGCGAGCCCTTGCTGCAGCAGCAGAACTTACCACCAAAGCTTTAAAACTCAACCTACACCAACCATTGCAGGTCTTCTCGCCCCATCAGCTTACCGACCTACTCTCCCACCAGGTTTTAACCCACCTTGGTCCCTCTAGGGTCCAACTACTTCACCTGCTCTTCATCGAGAATCCCACCATTACACTCTCACATTGTTCCCCCCTTAACCCAGCAACCTTAACTCCCACCCCTCTAACGCCAATGAGCCAGCACTCTTGCCTAGAAATCCTTAAACTAAGCCAATCCCCACGACTTGACCTTACTGACCAACACCTACCGTCAGCCTCAGTTACCCTTTACGTTGACGGCAGTTCTATTCTCAAAACCCCCGGACCCAGGAAAGCCACTTATGCAATTGTCTCTGACACTGATATTATAGAAACCCGACCTTTACCTCAGGGAACCACTTCCCAACAAGCTGAGTTAATTGCCCTCACCCAAGCCCTTACCTGGGCAACTGGGAAAACCTTTAATATTTACACTGATTCTAAATATGCCTTTCTCATTGCCCACTCTCACTGCATGATTTGGAAAGAACGAGGCTTCCTCACTGCCAAAGGAACCCCCGTCCTCAATGGAAAGCTCATCTCCCAGCTTATCCAGGCCATCCAGCTCCCAGCCCAAGTAGCTATCATCCATTGTAAGGGACACCAGTTCACAAATACTCCTGTAGCTTGGGGCAACGCCTTTGCTGACTCAGTAGCCTGAAACACTGCCCAAACTAGTCCTCCCCCAGCTTCCATTTATTTCCTCTCTGAGACCTAAAAACCCCAGTATACCCCAGAAGAGAACACTGAGCTGTCCTCCTCCCCAGACGTCAAGTTTAAAGATGGACGGGCCTTTAAACATAACCTCCTCATCCTTCCAGAGCAACAACAACACCAAATAATTCAAGACATACACAGTTCCCTCCACATCGGGCCCAAAGCCCTATTCCAGTTTCTCAGTCCACTGTTTCACCCACACAACCTCACCCGTACCATCCACAAGGTCCACGCCGATTGCCTAATCTGTGCCAAGGCTAATCCTCAGGGATCTTGTCACCCCCGCAAGCAGCTCCATCAACTACGTGGGTTCCTACCGGGCCAGGACTGGCAAATCGATTTCACCCACATGCCAAAGCATAAACAGTACCGATATCTGTTAACTATTGTTGACATTTTTTCAGGCTGGATCGAAGCTTACCCCACAGCCTCTGAGTCTGCAGGGACGGTAGCCACTCATTTCATTCAAGACATCATACCACGCTTTGGACTCCCGGCCACCATACAGTCGGACAATGGCCCAGCTTTCATCTCCAAAGTTACTAATGCTGTTTCTACCTTCCTAGGGATTCAGTGGAAGCTACAGGCCGCCTACCATCCTCAGTCTTCTGGTAAGGTGGAACGGGCCAATGGCCTCATCAAAGAACACCTAACAAAACGTATGCTTGAGCTCCACCAATCTTGGGTCACCTTACTCCCCATCACCCTCGCCAGGCTAAGAGCAAGCCCTCGGGGCCCATCACAGCTTAGTCCGTTTGAGCTGCTGTGTGGTCGCCCTTTCCTACTCTCAACTCCCCCACTGCCAGAAACCACACCAGTAGATAGTTACCTTCCTTACTTCACTCTCCTTCGAAGCCTCCTCTGGGAGCATGCCAATGCTTCTCTTCCCCATCCTACCCAGCCATCCGAAGGTACACAGAAAGTCTCCCCCGGAGACTCAGTTCTTATCAGGTCCCTCTCCCCAAAACCCCTTGCCCCCAAGTGGGAAGGACCATACACAGTCCTCCTTACCACTCCATCAGCTATAAGAATTGCTGAAGTCCCTTCTTGAATTCACCTGTCCCGGGTAAAAAAGGCCCCCCGTGGATCCCCCTTATGCTGGAAAGCTGCTGCTACTGGGCCTCTATCAAATTTACTAAAGCCTAGCAATCCCACTCCTTATGTATGGAGATTCTACCTGACTGAAAACTATACAAAAAACACCTTCATTTGTAATACTCCCCCATACAGCCACAATCATCTTCTTGCAACTTCCGAGTGCACTGCAGCCGGATGTGGCAGTGCCATATATCTGAACTTCACCAAATTCCGCAACGTCTATACTAAACCGGTCATGTGCTTCAACCATGACCAACCATCAGGAGCATGTAATGATACCTCTTGGCGCTCCTGCATGGGTTGTACTTGGATCAGCTGTCGACTACATGTAGCTATCGAATCCACAGTACCTGCTCAATCTCAGCTCAAAATCATCCCAGACATAGATGAAGAAGGAAACACCATTATCGGTTCTACACAGTACTGCTTTCTCATACCTGACCCCTGGAATAACCAGTGGAAAAGCCCCCAGAAAGCTGCCGTGTATGACCACATAGACACCAAATATCCCTCTTCCCACCTGTACATCTGGCGGGCATATGTACGTACAGCCCACCAAATCCACTCCACTATTAACCAGCAAGAACAATCTCTAAATACCCAACTGCAACCACACTCGTCTCCCTTTTCCTGGCTAACCTTCCTTAAGGAAGGGATCAAATTAGCTAACGTCTCAGGATTGACTGACCTAACCTCATGCCTCATGTGTGCCTCTTTGGGTCAGACCCCTTTTGTGGCAGTTCCCTTTCCTATTCCTCTCAATTCTTCACCCACAACCACTCCCTTCTCCCCCATCAGGGAGGTAAATCTCTATACTCCAACTGACTTCACGCAGCTACCAACATGGTATTCCCTAGGCCGAAACTACCCTAGCTGTAACAGAACCATACTGGTAACCACTAATATAACAGCCCCACGGGGAACGTTTTTTTGGTGTAACAGGACCTTAACAAAAACTCTCTACATTGGCCTATCCTCATCTCTTTTATGCCTCCCAGTAATTCTAGTCCCTCGACTCACTATATATTCCCCAGCCGAGTTCCAGATGCTGCAAATTCCCCATCGCCGCACCCAAGGAGCTGCCTTCCTACCTATTGCCGTTGGAGTCTCCCTTGCTAGCTCAGCACTTGCAGTAGGATTAGGAGGAGGGTCACTAACTCACCCTCACCTGGCCATAGCCCGACTGACCTCACAATTTCAAGCTGCTATTAATGACTCTACTGAGTCTCTGGCATCACTCCAACGACAGATCACCTCAGTTGCCCAAGTTGCCTTGCAGAACCGAAGAGCCCTAGACCTGCTAACTGCTGAACGGGGAGGGACCTGTATCTTCCTACAAGAAGAGTGCTGCTACTACATCAATGGATCTGGCCTAGTGGAGACCCGAATCGAAAGCCTCCAGAAGATCAAAGCTAACCTGCAGAGTCAGAAATTCTCAGCCGAAGCCACGGCGTGGTGGTCTTCCTCCATGTACACCCTCTTGTCCCCACTGCTCGGGCCCCTAATAGCAGTTCGTTTAATCTTGCTTATTGCTCCTTGTTTCTTACAGTTTCTCCAACGGCGCTTCCAAGAACTAACCCGCGTCACTGTGAATCAGATGCTCTTGCAACCCTTCATCCCAGGAGAGGCCGAACCTAACAGACCCTAACTCTTTATAACCCCCCAACCCACAATACCCCGCACCAGCAGGAAGAAGCTAAGAAAGACAACTACGCCCGAACTCCATAATAAAGAGTGAGGAACGTTAGGACCGGCCTCCCCTTCCCCCTATCACAGTCAACTGGAAAAAACCTCAAGGACAGTGGAGAAGTACCACCGTTAATGTTTAGCCAGCTTCCCAGATAAGCTGTTTGCAAGGACCCCTTCCCCTTTCTTCCCTTTTCTTTGTGGTAGGCCTTGAAACCCCCTTTGTCAAGAAAATAGCCAACAAACCATAAAAACCCCTACCCAGGGGAGAGCACATCCTCCCTACCTGAGGGCAAGCATGTCCCCTCCCTACCTGAGGAAGAGCATGTCCCCTTTCTCTCAATAGTGGAAAACTACTGACTCCTGCTATATGTCACTCAGCCCGCCTCCTAGGTGCAGCTACCCACTTTGGTCTGTACAGTGGTGTTTAGTCCACCCGGAGGTCCTAATAAAACTTGGATGTTCAATTGGCTCTATTCTTCATTTTTGGCACAGCAGACCCAGAACTAGATCCAGACAGAAAAGAGGAAGAAACCTTAGGTTTCTTTAATGTTGGGTTTGGGAAAAGGAAGGAAAATCAAAAACTGCAGACTTTGTCCACAAATGTTAGTGCTGGAACCCCACTCTAAGAACTTTGTTCCTTTGGAGACCATACTTCCCTTCACCCTGCAAAAACAAAACAATCAAAACCCAAACACAGGATGAGCATGGAGTAGTCCTGAAAGACACGACAATGTCACCACACCCGAGAAGAAGCTAAAGGGCCAGAGGAAAAAAGTCAGAAGTTGACTGCCTGGGAGGAGGGATAGACGAGACCAAACTGAAGGGAACTAAGGTAGGGGCTGAAAACAAGTACCATTCTGAAGATTAACTGATGACTGTGTTGTGTTTTACTATGACTTTAGAGTGAATCAAAGAAGAAAATGGAGCTAGTTGAAATTTCTGCTTAAACTACACAGACTTTGAGACACCAAGTTATCTCAAATCAAGAAATCTCCCCAATGAGAATTTTAATAAACTCAGAAACTGAAGGTGCACTCATTTTTTTTTCTTTTGAGACATAGTCCTTCTCTGTCCCCCAGGCTGGAGTATAGTGGCACGATATTGGTGTGCCTCAACCTCTGCCTCCCGGGTTTAAGGGATTCTCCTGCCTCAACCTCCCAAGTAGCTGTGAGTACAGGTGCCACCTCACCATGGACAGCTAATTTTTGTATGTACATGTATTTGTATATACATATATGTGTGTGTGTGTGTGTGTGTGTGTATTATGTTATACTGGACCGATCATAGAAAGTCAACACCAGGACAAATGTATGCCAAATTGCAGGGTTTATTGCCAGCCGACCACGGAGGACTCACATCTCTACAACCCCTGGCAGAGAAAGAAGGGTGACAAGACCTTTTTATACCATAAAACCACGTTGGGATGGGGGGTGAGGAGTGGAAATTGGGATGAAAGGCTTCAGACATTTTGAGGGCTTAGTAAATTCTGTAAATCACCTTCTGGTCAGAGATGAGGGTGAGGGGCTTCCGGACATTCCGAGGGCAAGGGGACTATTTGACATTCTGATTGTTACTTAAGCTAAGTTCACAAAAGCTAAGATTAGATTTACATATTGTCTGGGTGCAGGGTGGGGGGGGGATGGGCAGGGGTGGGGATCACAGTCCTTAATTACTTATTCACATTTGGGTTACAGATAGCAGTTTCAACAGAAAGCCGAGGTATGGTTGAGGTATGCAATTTTAAGGGGCTTCATATATATGTGTATATATATATATATATATATATATATATATATATATGATTTTTTTTTTTACTTAGAGTCTTGCTCTCTTGCTGGGCTGGAGTGCAGTGGCATAATCTCAGCTCACTGCAATCTCTCCCTTCTGGATTCAAGAGATTCTCCTGCCTCAGTCTACAGAATAGCTGGGACAACAGTCGCCCCCACCAGCCCAGCTACTTCTGTATATTTAGGAGAGATGGAGTTTCACCATATTGACCAGGGTGGTCTCAACCTGTGACCTCATAATCTGCCTGCCTCGACCTTCCAAAGTGCTGAGATTACAGGCGTGAGCCACTGCACCTGGGCTATTTATTTTTAAAATATTAAAGTTTTATCCCATTCCTGTTGAACCATTCCTCATTTAAAAGGTTGAAATGTGGTGAACCTAGAAGTATTTATTGCTGGGTTTGTCTTCAGGGTCTCCTTTGCCCGGTTTTCCAGCTCCCCCCCTAGTCTGGGTTACTGTGCCATTATTTTGCATTACAATGGCCTTGGTGAGACTGTCAGAGGGGATTAACTGAGAATTCACAATGGTCGGTTGGAGGAGGGTGTGCTCACCAGGAGGGCTGGGTCTAAGGTGATAGAGCTTTCATTATAAATCTAGAGCCTCCAGGATGTTAACGTTTTGCTAGTCTCAGCTGGTTGCCTCCAGTTACTGTGGAGGTGACTCGCTTTATTCCAACTTCCTGATACTTTCCTTCTGGAGGTCATATTTCTCTAAAATCTTCCAGAAAAAAAAAGTCTTAAGGCTGCCTTAGTCTTTCCTCCAGTCCAGGTCTTACACATTTTCCTCCTCTTTCACAATAATAACATGAGTATGGATCCAGTTTGTTCACAAAGCCTACCTTGCTCCGAAGCATCTGACTGTGGAGAATCTTCACCTATGCCTGTGATTTGTGAGCCTGAAGAAAATTATCCATCCTTGCAAATGTGTTCTGCTGAGATGCCTCACACAGAGACTCAAAAGAAACAAGTTTATACTTTTTCTATTTTCAATAGAGATGGGATTTTGCCATGTTGACCAGGCTGATCTTGAACTCCTGACCTAAGGTGATCATGCACCCCAACCTCCCAAAGTGTTAAGTTCTAGGATTACTGGGTGAGCCACTCTGCCTGGTGGAAACAAATTTATCCTTGAAAGGCCAAGGTCCTTAAGGGAAAAGAGGAGAAAATTAAGAGATCATTTCCCTCTTGAGCAATAATACCCCATCACTAATAAGCAAGCGATATTATCAACCAGTCTTCTGGAAACCCCCCTTTTGATTGTAACTTGGTGGCACCTGCTCTTTGAACTATGTCCCAGATCTCGGGAGTGTGCACTGAGTTGAAAGACAGAATTAGGCAGCTGAGCAGTGTACTGTAAATATGAGAACCTATGGGCTCAGGCATGGGGGAAACAAAAATGCATCATCATAGTTAAATGAGGTTGATGCGTCCATCTTCACATAGCACTGGGCACACAGTTATAGCAGATGTTATTGCTAATTAACCTTAAGACCTGACATCACAGCTCTGGGAAGCGCATCATGTTTTTGTTTTGCCAAAAATGGCAAGGGAAATTATGATGAGATTTATGTAATTCATATGGAATTTATGTAATTACATTCTTTCTGTGTCAGTAATGGCTGGCTCTCCTCTATTCCCTGGGTTTGTGGAAGTTACTGGACAGCTCTGAGTTTGGGAGCACCTCCCATGTGTTGTATCGAACCGAGCACAGAAAATCAACACCAAGACAAAAGTATGCCAAATTGCAGGGTTTATTGCCGGCGACCACGGAGGACTCACGTCTCTCCAACCCGTGGCCCCGAAAGAAGAGAGGCAAGACATTTTTATACTTACTAAACTACCTTGAGAGCTTTGGGAGTGGGGATAAGCGGCAGAGACGAGATGAAAGTGTTCAGAGATTTTGGTGGGCTGTAAATCACCTCAGGGTAGAGAGGAGGGTGATGGTTTTCTGGACATCCAGATGGCTGGGGGGGTGTGTTTGACACTTTAAGAGATTTACAGAACTTGAGATAACAATTTGCTTACACACCGTCTGGGTAGGGGTTACTTGGCTTCAGAATGGAATTATTCGGGGGTGCTTCTTCTGGTGATTACTGAGGATCAAAGCTAGCAATTCTGATAGTTACGGATAAGAGAAGGCATGCAGCTTTACTTTTGCAAAGTAAATTAGCAGTTTACAGAAACCAAGGTTAGCAGTCATTGTGAGGAGAATGGAAACAGTTTTGTTCTTTACAAAATGACATTGTACAGGATCTAACTCTAGGCCCGCTATATCACATTCCCCCCTGTTCTTATAACATGTATTAAATCTTTAATAAGTGTCCTCTCCTTGACACAGGGGCATAGTTAGATCTTAGAACCATTAATTTTATCGAATCTATTCTTTCTTGGATAAATTTGCTGAGCATGTTTAAAAGGCATGGTCCAAATGTTAACACTAGAACCACTAACACCAAGGGTCCTGCTAATCCAGTGAGCAGGGATGTCAGCCAGGGGGACCAAGAGAACAGTTTTTGGTACCAATTTCCTGAGGCCTCTCTGAGGCGTTTCCTTGTTTCTAAGTTTTTCCTAACCAGAGCAAGGTTGTCTCGGATAATTTCAGAGTTATTTGCATAGAAGCAACATTGCTCACCGAAGTCACACAGTCCCTCTTCCTCAAGAACAACAAGTCTAACCCCCTTCTATTTTGTAATACCATTTCAGCCAAGGAGTCCACTTGTTCAGCTAATTTGGTGATGGATTTTTTCTAGATGGGCAACATCTGCATCTATTTGGTGTGAAAGAGTTTTTGAAATTTTTGGTCCCCAGTGACTAAGGCAGATATTCTTATAGCAGTGGACCTTGCTATTCTAAGTCTTACTAATAGGGGTATAATTATGGGGCCTGTTTCTAACATCTGTCTGTATTGGTGCTATGAGAATTTTACCTCTTATCTGGTGTGGACTTTGGGCATAGATATAGTCCTATTGTCTGAAGCCGTTTTCATTCCTACATGCTATCTCTTTGCTTTTACTGCATTTCATCTTTTATCTTTGTCTTATAGTATTTGCATCTAGGCTCTCACATAAGAGAGTGCAGAGATCTAGGAGAAGGTTATGGGATCTCTGGGAATGTACTCTAGGGTTGTTGACAAGGGTGGTTCTAGCCCTAAGTACAGTACTAACAAATTGTCCCATTGAGCCCTCTGCAACGACCTATTGATAATAAGTGCGTGTTAAGGGGGGCCCCTTTCGGAGGTGGTTACAGGAATTAAAGAGATTAGGATGACGACCGTGAATGGCGCGAAAGTCTTAGCTTTAGGCGGGTCCGTTGAGGATGCAACCATTTCCCATCTTGCATCTGGGGGCGCAGTCTTGACGTGTGAATGGTGAATCCAGGCAGGCAGTCTGTCCACCTAGACTGCCATGGGGGTGACCAGAACCACGGTGTAAGGTCCCTTCTAGCGAGGAGTCAGACTGGAGGCAGTGAATCTTTTTGCTAAGACCTCGTCCCCCGGCTGGAAGGGGTGTAGCGGCTGGTCAGTGAGGTCCCCTGGGGTGGGTCGAGCTCTCCTGATGAGAGGTGCACCTGGGACTGAACAGACTGGAGTGCCTGTAAGGACTTAAGGGGTGTATTGTTAAAGACTTCAGCATGCACAGTATCCATGGGTCTGGGAAGTAAGGAAGGGGGCCTTCCAAACATAATTTCAAAAGGAGTAAAGCTTTTCTTATAGGGAGTACATCGGGTACAGAGAACAAAAGGAAGCAGGTTGACCCAGTTTTCACCGGTCTCTAGGATAAATTTTGTTAAAGTTTCCTCTATGGTCCGGTTCATCCTTTCAACCTGCCCTGAACTCTGGGGGCAATAAGTATCCCAGTGTCAGGGGCAAGCCAAACCGAGGAACCAGGTCTTATAACAGTCTCTTTGCTACTACCAGTGCAGTTTCTGACCTAGTAGGAAAAGCCTTAACCTATCCAGAAAAAGTGTCTATGAACACAAGGAGGTATCTATAGCCGCAAGCTGGGGGCTTTATTTCAGTAAAATCTACTTCCTAGTTGGACTAGTATTTACGCTGTGGCTTACATTACAATGAATGGTAGTTTCCCTAACAATCTCATGTAAATGTGGAATGTAGTATCTGACCCTTAACAGCTCAGTGAGCTTTGTTTGTCCTAAGTGAATGGCCTGGTGTATGTCCTTAACTAGAGCCCTCCCTAGAGCCTCGGGGAGCACAATCCTTATGTCTAGTAGAATCCACTATCTTGTGGAATCTTGTCGTCCCCCCTGTTCTTTAGCAAAGTTTTCTTCCTCAGGCAGGTACGTTGGGGTAGGAGGCAGGGTTGGGTCTGGCAGAGTCACAAGGAGAGGCAGAGATTTTACTGGTCCCAAGGCTGCCTGTCTGGCTTGCAGGTCAGCTGCCCTATTTCCCCTTGCCTCTGGTGAATCTCCCTTCTGGTGTCTTTTGCAGTGTATTAATGCCACTGCCTTAGGCTTCCATATGGCTTCTAGCAGGGCTAGGATTTCCTCTTTGTTTTTGATGATTTTTCCTTCTGAGGTAAGCAGCCCTCTTTCTTTATAAATGGCTCCATGTACATGGGCTGTAGAAAAGGCATATTGACTATTTGTGTAGATATTGACAGTTTTTCCCTCTGCCCAGTCTCAGGCCTTTATCAGAGCTATGAGTTCTGCCTTCTGGGCTGAGGCCCTGTGTGGGAGAGCCTGGGCCCTAGATAACCTGCTCTAGGGTGACCACCGCTGCCCCGGCATACCTCACTCCGTTGACCATGAAGCTGCTTCCATCTGTATACAACACCTCTTCTGGGTTCTGCAGGGGGACGTCGGTGAGATCTGGTCGCAGCGCAGAGGACATCTGTTTGTTGGCAGTCATGAATTGGCTCCTCTGGCTTGCTGTCAGGTAGCAATGTGTCGGCGTTTAACATCCATTTTCTGGGGCTCCATGGAGTAGCGACTCCACTGCGTGGGGAGTTACTAAGTTGAACTCCTGCCCAAAGTCAGCTTGTCTGCCTCCTTAACTAATAAGGCTGTGGCCACCACCGCTTTTAGGCAAGCCGGCCATCCGGAGGCTACGGGGTCAAGTTTTTTGAGAGGTAGGCGACTGGCTGGGATTAGGGTCCCAGAGTTTGGGTGAGCACTCCTTTAGCAACTCTCTGTTTTTCATGCACAAACAACTGGAAAGGTTTACAGATGTCTGGCAAGGCTAAGGCTGGGGCCGCAGTCAGGGTAGTCTTGAGCTTGTCAAAAGCCCGTTGCTCTACCTCTATCCATGTCAAGGGCTGATTTCCTCCAGTGCAGGCATACAGGGGTTTGGCTATCTCAGCAAATCCCAAAATCCATAGTCTGCAGTATCTTACTCCTCCAAGGAATTCTCGAACTTGGTGTTTCATGGTGAAGGTGGGTATTTGCAGCACTGATTGCATTCAGCTTGGTGCCAGTGCCTGGTTACCTTCTCTATTAACCTAGTCCCAGTAAGTAACTCTCTGCTGGCAGAGTTGGGCCTTTAGCTGAACCTGGTACCTTAAAATCTATAGGGTCCTTAGTAATGACTGGGTGGTCTCTTTACAGTCCTCTTGGGTTTTTGTGGCTAAGAGTAAGTTATCCACATATTGGAGCAGGGTGCATTCTGGGAACTCAGCTCTTAAATCAGCAAGGCCTTGGCTCAGCGTAATTCTTAAAACCTTGCAGCAGCCTCTCTGCTGGATTTCTGGTCGCTGTGAGTTAACTCGGGTTTCCTGGAGTGCTGTTATCACTGCTTTAGTAATTCTCTTATCTTGCTTGGCCTCTAAGGTGTTCCTATTGTTAAAACTTTTTGGGTAATCTCTAACAACTGAGCTAAATTTATTCCCTGGAACCCTTTTAATTTTGCAACTTTCCTTTGATGTTTGAGGCAGACTGGGACATAAAAGCCAGATTTGTGGCCTGCCGATTCTTACAGTCCCTGCCATGGAGTGGTTAGTGGGCTTACGGGCCACTTCCCTAAACCCCTCTAACAAGTACCGGTGAAAATTGTTCAAAGCCTGCATGCCCACTGGGGTGTTTGGGTCCCATTGGGGCCTAGTGGAAGGAACATTTTACTAATTTGTTCCTGACGGTCTTGTACGGACCTTCCCCTGTCCCAAGTATTGCTTTATGGGCTTCTTGTCTAATTCTACTCCTCTCCTCTGTGGTGAACAAATTCAGTAATAATTGTTGGCAGTTATTCTAAGTGGCGGTAAGTCTGCAGTACAGATTTTAAGAGCCCTGTCAAAGCCTGGGGATTCTCAGAGAATGGGGGATGTTGAGCTTTTTGACAGAACTTACTCTATTGAAAAACCTTGCTACCGTCTTGCAATCTTCAGCCTCCCAGCACGACCCTTTCCCATCTCAGCAGGTTTCTAACCTCCCCTCTTGCCATGTTAGCAGTTCCCAGCCCTCCTAGGAATTATTAAACTTAGCACTTCCAGCCTCCTCCTCCTGCCCAGCCCTTTACACTGGAGGCATCTGCTGGCTTGCAGGCCATAAAAATTCTTTTTGCTATACCACAGGTGCTGCATGTCAGTTTTGGGTGAAGCCCAGCAGATTTTTCCTTGCTCTTAATAAAGCTTGTGCCAGCACTTGGTGTTTGGGCCCTCTCCTTAATTTCTATCACTTTCTAGTTATATAAGTCACCTGACAAGAAGTGAACAAAGAATGGGCAACCCCAATTGTTTTATCCTGTTGGGGGAGCCTCTTGGAAAGGAAGGACCACTGGTGGGTGTGGGCCCCTGCTTTGATTGTGGAGAGGAGATAAGGGCTGATCATTAGTACTGGGCTGAGAATATGGTGGAGGCAACTCTTGGTTCTCGGCAGGGCTTGGAAGAACAGCCGCTAAGGGGCCCTCCTTTGGGCCTGCTAGTATAACCTGAAGTCCAGCACACGTTATACATTTTTCAAGCCAAGGAGGGGGGTGCTAGTTCAGGCTCCGCCATTGATTGATGTATGGAAATTGATCAGGGTGGCCTGGGGATCCTGACACTATGTTCCAGACTGCCTGAGTTATCTTGGGGTCATATGTCCCGTATCTGGCCAGCCTACCCCAAAAGCTGGCCACTCCAGCTCACAAAGGGTCCGAAGCCTCTTTGGGGTTAGCTTAACACCATACTGGCCAGAGAACCCTAATTTGAAGTTTTCCGTCATGCATCGGAGGGGGGTGCATGGTCGGGACTGTGATGAGCCCATTTGGTCATTTTCTTTCAGTTTTTAAATTTTCTCTTGAGAGATTTTACTAATTTAAGACTGGCTTTATTGAGGACTTGAACTAACAATCTTGCTGCCTGCTCCCCCTCCCTACTTTAATTACTGTGCTAATAAATAATTTGCACTACAAAAAGTTAGAGAGCTGTTCTTAAAGCCAGTTTTTAGATGTAAATGCTACACTCTGAGGCAGTGTGGCCTGCCTGAAAGCCGGGTGGGGCTGGCAGCCGGCAGAGAGGGAGAAAAATGCTTTTGTGTCAGTTTAAAACTGAGCTCCAAGCCGCTGGGCCGGCTGCGAGTTCCCGCCCTGCAGCTTTTGGTCACCTTGACACCGGGACCCTAAAAAGCATTTAATTCCTGTCTCTTTTTATTCATTCATTTATTTTTCTTTTTTCTTTATTTCTTTTCTCTCTCTCTCTCTCTCTCTCTCTTTCCTTATTTCCTTTCTCTCCGGCCTTTGCTTACTACTTGTGTCTTTCTCTTTCTGTGGTGGTATAGCCAATTTTGGAGAGCCTCCAATTCAAATTTTGCCCTCTCTAAAGCAGGTTTTAGTAGGGCCTCTGCAGCCAGGTCCCGCAAGGACCAGACAAGTGAATTGGTGGGTCTGTCTCTAGTCCTATCCAAAGGAACAGGGGGTAAGGGCCAGAGTGAGGTGGCTCTCTCTCTCTCTGCGAACCACAGCTGGCAAGAATAAGCTCTATGGAGGTTTAGTGCTGCTCGGGCATAATCCTCCCGATTATAGGCTCTCCTGTCCAAAGCCCGTGGAAAAGTGGGGATGTGGAAAAAGAGATGCACTAACAGATCTACTGGATGTGTATTCTGTACCCACCACACTGCATAGAGCGAGCAAAAAAATTGCCAGTCTGTCTTCAGTGGTTTGTGGCACCCAAATTCCCAACAATTAGGATGATGCCAGTATGGCTCCCTGTGATACGCCACCAGGCACTGCCCATAACAGCATTGGACACTTTTCTGACAGAATAGGCAGTCACCAGTTTTCCATCTCAACTTGATAAAGAGCTCCTGTAGACCCTGATCTAGGACTTTGTTTCCTACAACCTCAAAGAATGTATTTCCAAGGTGCCAAGGGCATAACTGCCTTCCCGACATGGGCTCAGACCCAGCACGGGCAAAAATACTCCTTTCCGGTGGAGGGGCTGGGAGAATTTACAGGCCACAATAATCATAACAAGGAAGAGAATTAAAACAACTCTAGTTAAGACTATTTGCCACATGGCGAAGAAAACAGAATGAGGCCTCAGTGATAGAAGAAAACATGAGAAAGAAGGAGAAGAGAGTAATCTCTGCAGGGGTATAATCAATAAAGTTCCTGAATCCAGTGGTCCGTCAACCACTGTAAAATATCTTGTACCTCAAGGGAAGATGGTCTGAACCAGTGTATGTCTGCTAGCAGGAGTCTAATAAAGCTGACAAATTTACAGAGACAGGACCACATAAGAGTAACGGACAAAGGGTGGGAGCCTCCCAGAGAGACCACTCAGTTGCCTGCCCGCCACGCCCCGGAGGGGTCTTTCAGGTGCATCTTGGCTAAGGTGTACCCGTGATAACCCCGGCCTGGTCACCTCAGGATGGAAGTCCAGTAGGACAGCTCTGAGGTGAATCACCGCTTATGACGCTCCCGTGGAACCGCGGTGGAGGCTCACTCAAGCCCCGTAGCTTTCAGCCGTGGGACCATAAATACACACACACTCTCTCACTCACACAGAGGCTACGGAAAACAATCGAACGCTGACGTCCATTATGCCAGTTACCAGAAGGCTGCCACCCACTATGCCACACAACGCTGGCCTCCACTATGCCAGTTACCCGAACGCTGGCATCCACTATGCCAGCTACCAGAAGGCTGCCACCCACTATGACAGCCACCAGAATGCTGGCATCCACTATGCCAGCCACCAGAAGCCTCAAGCGACGTCTCGGTGAGGCTTGCCAGGTCAGAGTTGCAGTGACTCGTCAGTCCCCGACACAGGCCCTTTTCCCTTGAACTAGTTCCCAGATTCCAAACCAAACCTACCTCCGGAGGCTTTTAGGACCCTGAAGAATTTTGGTGAACGCCGGCCAGGTGGGCGCTCTTCCGCAGTGGCACTCGGGGCCCTGAGACAGCTCAGGCGCCTCCCTAGAGGCTCCCGAGGAGGGAGGCCGCGGCGAGGCTCTGAAATGGCTTTTGTCTGGTGCTGAAAAATAAAAGATCTCGGTGGAACCTCCAAAATGTTGTATCGAACCGAGCACAGAAAATCAACACCAAGACAAAAGTATGCCAAATTGCAGGGTTTATTGCCGGCGACCACGGAGGACTCACGTCTCTCCAACCCGTGGCCCCGAAAGAAGAGAGGCAAGACATTTTATACTTACTAAACTACCTTGAGAGCTTTGGGAGTGGGGATAAGCGGCAGAGACGAGATGAAAGTGTTCAGAGATTTTGGTGGGCTGTAAATCACCTCAGGGTAGAGGAGGGTGATGGTTTTCTGGACATCCAG
>JAKFGQ010000465.1:0-23369 GCA_021498475.1 Saguinus midas | reverse complement strand
GTTTTGGTACCAGTACCATGCTGTTTTGATTACTGTAGCCTTGTAGTATAGTTTGAAGTCTGGTAGTATGATGCCTCCCGCTGACCAGGCAATACTATACAGCAATAAAAGGAATGAACTATTGATAGACATAATTTAGATGGATCTCAAGGGAATTAGACTGAGTGAAAATGCCAGTCTCAAAAGATTACATACCACATTATTCCATTCATATAACATTTTGAAATGACAGAATTATAAAAGTGGAGAACAGATTGGTGGATGCCAAGGATTAAGAAAAGGGTAGGGGTGGAAGGAAGTGGATTTGCTATGAAAGTGCAACATAGCAGATCTTTGTGGTGATGAAGTCTTCTGTATCCTTATTGTATCAATGTTGATATCCAATTTGTGATATTTTATTATAGTTTTGTAAGATGTTGCCATTGCAGAAAACAGTTCTGGTAGTGTGATGCCTCCCGCTGACCAGGCAATACTATACAGCAATAAAAGGAATGAACTATTGATAGACATAATTTAGATGGATCTCAAGGGAATTAGACTGAGTGAAAATGCCAGTCTCAAAAGATTACATACCACATTATTCCATTCATATAACATTTTGAAATGACAGAATTATAAAAGTGGAGAACAGATTAGTGGATGCCAAGGATTAAGAAAAGGGTAGGGGTGGAAGGAAGTGGATTTGCTATGAAAGTGCAACATAGCAGATCTTTGTGGTGATGAGTCTTCTGTATCCTTATTGTATCAATGTTGATATCAATTTGTGATATTTTTGTGTGTATCCTCTCTCCTTTGTGTATTTTCCTCTCACCTGTGTGTATTCCTTTTCTATTCTATGTGTATTTTTCTCTCTCCTGTGTGTATCCTTCCCTCTCCTGTGTGTATCTTTCTCTCTCCTGTGTGTATCCTCCTTTTTCCTGTGTGTATTTTCCTTTCTCCTGTGTGCATCTTCCTCGTTTCTGTGTGTATTTCCCTCTTTTGTGTGTATTTCCTTCTCTCCTGTGTGGATCCTCCTCTCTCTTGTGTGTATCACCCTCTCCTGTGTGTATTCTTTTTCTCCTGTGTGTATCCGTCTCTCTTCTGTGTGTATCCTTCTTTCTTATGGGAGTATCCTCTCTACTGTGCGTATTTTCCTCCTCATGTGTGTATCCCACTCTCTCCAGTGTGTATCATCATTGTTCTGTGTGTATGCCCCACTCTCCTGTGTGTATGCCCCTCTCTCCTGTTAGTATCCCCTCTCCCCTGTGTGTATACCCCTCTAGCCTTTATGTATCCTACTCTCTTCTGTGTGCATCCCCCTCTTTCTTGTGTGTATCCTTCTCTCTCCTGTGTGTATCCTCTTTTTTCCTGTGTGATCCACCCTCTTCTGTGTGTATCCTCCACTCTCCTGTATCTTTCTTTCTCCTGTGTGTATCCACCTCTCTCCTATGTGTATCCTTCTTTCTACTGTGTGTATCCTCCCCTTCCCTGTGTGTATCCTCCCCTTTCCTGTGTGTATCCTCCTGTCTCCTGTGTGTATTCTTCTTTCTCTTGTGTGTGTCCTCCTCTCTCTTTTGTGTATCCTCCACTCTCCTGTGCATATCCCAATTTTTCCTGTGTGTATCCTCCTTTATCCTGCGTGTATCATCCTCTCTTCTGTGTGTATCCTCCTCTCTCCTGTGTATATCCTCCTCTCTTCTGTGTGTATCCCCATCTTTCCTGTGTGTATCCTCCTCTCTCCTGTTTGTATCTTCCTCTCTCCTGTGTGTATTCTTCTCTCCCCTGTGTGTATCCTTGTTTCTTCTGTGTGTATTCTTCCTTCCTGTGTGTATACCCCTCTCTTCTGTGTGTATCTCTCTTCCTCCTGTGTGTATGCCCCACTCTCCTGCGTGTATCTTCCTCTCTCCTGTGTGTATTTGCCCTCTCCTGTGTGTATTTTTCCCTTTCCTTTGTGTATCCACTTCTTCTTGTGTGTATCCCCCTCTTTCCTTTATGCATCTCCCTCTCTCTTGTTTGTATTTCTCTTTCCTGTGTGTATTTTCTTCTCCTGTTTGTTTTCTCCTCTCTACTCTGTGTATCCCCTCTCCTGTGTGTATGCCTCTCTCCTGTGTGTATCCCTCTCTTCTGTGGGTATCCTTCACTCTCCTGTGTGTATCCTCCTCTCTTTTGTGTGTATCCTTCCTCTTCTGTGTGTATCCCGCTTCCTGTGTGTATCCTTCTCTCTCTGTGTGTATCCTCTTCTTTCCTGTGTGTATCTTCTTCTCTCCTGTGTGTATCCCCCCATCTCCTGTGTGTATTCCCCCATCTCCTGTGTGTACCCCTCTCTCCTGTGTGTATCTTCCTCTATTTTCTGTGTATCCTGCTCTCTTCTGTGTGTATGCCTCTCTCCTGTGTGTATCCCCATCCCCTGTTTGTATCCTCCTCTTTTCTGTGTGTATCTTCCTCTTTTGTGTGTATCCCCTCCTGTGTGTATGCTCCTGTCTTTTGTGTATCCTCCACTGTCCTGTGTGTATCCTCCTCTCTCCTGTGTGTATCCTCCTCTCTCCTGTATTTATCCCCATCCTCCTGTGTGTATCCCACTGTCTCCTGTGTGTATCCTCTCTACTATGTGTATCCTTCCCACTTTTGTGTGTATCCTTCCCACTTTTGTGTGTATCCTTCTTTTCCCTGTGTGTATCTTCCTCTCTCTTGTGTGTATCCTACTCTCTCTTGTGTGTATCCTCCTCTTTTCTGTGTTTATTCCCCTATCTCCTGTGTGTATCCTCCTCTCTCCTGTTTGTGTCCTTTCTTCACCTGTTTGTATCCTCCTCTCTCTTTTGTGTATCTTCCTTTCACCTCTGTGTATCCTCCTGTCTCCTATATGTATTCTCCTCTCTCCTGTGTTTATCCCCCCTCTCTCCTGTGTGTATCCTCCACTTTTGCGTGTATCATCCTCCTCTGTCTATGCTCCTCACTTCTGTATGTATCCCCCTCTCCTGTGTTTTTCCCCTCTCCTGTGTGTATCTCCTCTCTCGTCTGTGTATCCTTCTCTCCTGTGCCTATCCCTTCTCTTTTGTGTATCTCCTTCTCCTGTGTGTATCCTTTCCTCTTCTGTGCGTATCTTCCTCTCTCCTGTGTGTATTTTCCTCTCTCCATTGTGTATCCTTCTCACTCCTGTGTGTATCCTTCTACCACTCTGTGTATACCCCTCTCTTTTGTGTATCCCCCACCCTCATGTTTGTGTGCCCCACTCTGCTGTGTGTATCACCCTCTCTCCTGTGTAAATGCTCCTCTATTCTGTGTGTATCCTCCGCTTTTCTGTGTGTATCCTCCTTTCTCCTGTGTGCATCTCCCTCGCTCTTGTGTGTATTTCTTTCTCCTGTGTGTATTTCTTTCTTCTTTGTGTATCCACCTGTCTCCTTTGTGTAACCACCCTCTTCTGTGTGTACGCCTCACTCTCCTGTGTGTATTCTCCTCTCACCTGTGTGTATTTTTCCCTCCTTTGTTTATTCTCCTCTCTCCTGTGTGTATCCCACTTTCCCCTGTGTATACTTCTCTCTCCTGCGTGTATCCTCCTCTCACCTTTGTGTATCTTTCTCTCTCCTGTGTGTATCCCCCTCTCTTCTGTGTGTATGCCCCTTTCTCTTGTGTGTATTCCCCTCTCTCCTGTGTGTATCCCACTCCCTCCTGTGTGTACTCCTCCTTCCTGTGTGTATCTCCCTCTCTCCTGTTTGTATACCCCTCTTCTGTATGTATCCCCCTCTCTCCTGTGTGTATTTCCTTGTCTCCTGCATGTATCCAACGATTTTGTGTGTACCCCCACTCTTCTGTGTGTATCCCCCACTCCTATGTGTATCTTCTTCTCTTCTGTGTGTATCTTCCTCTCCCCTCTCTGTATCCTCCACTCTCCTGTGTGTATCTTCCTCTCTACTGTGTGTATCCCCCGTCTCCTGTGGGTATCATTCTCTCTCCTGTGTGTATCCTCCTCTTTTCTGTGTATATTTCCCTTTCTCCTGTGTGCATCTCTCTCGCTCCTGTGTGTATTTCCCTCTCCTGTGTGTATCCCGTTCTTTTTTGTGTATCCCCCTCTCTCCTCTATGTATCCCGACTTTTCTGTTTATGCCCCTCCCTTTTGTGTGTATTCTCCTCTCACCTGTGTGTATATATCTCTCCTGTTTGTATCACCTTTTCCTGTGAGTGTCCTCTCTTCTGTGTGTACCCCCTTTCTTTTTTTTCCTTAATTTTTATTGCATTATAGGTTTGGGGGTACATGTGCAGAACGTGCAAGATAGTTGCATAGATACACATATGGCAGTGTGCTTTGCTGCCTTCCTCCCCTTCACCCACACTTGGTATTCATCACCAGGTCATCACCCCAAGGCCCCCCCTCCTGTACCTCCCCCATTACCCTCAACAGTCCCCAGTGTATAGTAGACTGCCTCTCTGTGTCCATGTGTTCTCATTTTTCTCACCCACCTATGAGTGAGTATATGCGGTATTTCTTTTTCTGTTCTTGTGTCAGTTTGCTGAGAATCATGTTCTCCAGATTCATCCATGTCCCTACAAAGGACACAAACTCATCATTTTTGATTGCTGCATAATATTCCATGGTGTATATGTGCCACATTTTCCCAGTCCAGTCTATCATCGTTGGGCATTTAAGTTGGTTCCAGGTCCTTGCTATTGTAAACAGTGCTGCAATGAACATTCGTGTACATGTGTCCTTATAGTAGAACAATTTATAGTCTTTTGGATAGATACCCAGTAATGGGATTGCTGGGTCAAATGGAATTTCTATTTCTAGGTCCCTAAGAAATCGCCACACTGTCTTCCACAATGGTTGAACTAATTTACACTCCCACCAACAGTGTAAGAGTGTTCCTATTTCTCCACATCCTCTCCAGCATCTGCTGTCTCCAGATTTTTTAATGATCGCCATTCTAACTGGTGTGAGATGGTATCTCAATGTGGTTTTGATTTGCATCTCTCTAATGACCAATGATGATGAGCACTTTTTCATATGTTTGTTGGCCTCATGTATGTCTTCTTTTGTAAAGTTTCTGTTCATATCCTTTGCCCATTTATGAATGGGCTTGTTTGTTTTTTTCCTGTAAATCTGTTTGAGTTCTTTGTAAATTCTGGATATCAGCCCTTTGTCAGATGTGTAAACTGCAAAGATTTTTTCCCATTCTGATGGTTGCCGATTCACTCTAGTGACTGTTTCTTTTGCCGTGCAGAAGGTGTGGAGTTTGATTAGGTCCCATTTGTCTATTTTGGCTTTTGTTGCCAATGCTTTTGGTGTTTTGGTCATGAAGTCCTTGCCTACTCCTATGTCCTGAATGGTTTTACCTAGATTTTCTTCTAGGGTTTTTATGGTATCAGTTCTTAGGTTTAAGTCTTTAATCCATCTAGAGTTAATTTTAGTGTAAGGTGTCAGGAAGGGGTCCAGTTTCTGCTTTCTGCACATGGCTAGCCAGTTTTCCCAACACCATTTATTAAATAGGGAATCCTTTCCCCATTGCCTGTTTTTGTCTGGTTTATCAAAGATAATATGGTTGTAGATATGTTGTGTTGCCTCCGATGCTTCTGTTCTGTTCCATTGGTCTATATCTCTGTTTTGGTACCAGTACCATGCTGTTTTGACTACTGTAGCCTTGTAGTATAGTTTGAAGTCTGGTAGCGTGATGCCTCCCGCTGTGTTCTTTTTGCTTAGAATTGACTTGGCTATACGGGCTCTCTTTTGGTTCCATATGAAATTCATGGTGGTTTTTTCCAGTTCTGTGAAGAAATTCAATGGTAGTTTGATGGGGATAGCATTGATTGTGTAAATTACTTTGGGCAGTATAGCCATTTTCACAATATTGATTCTTCCTAACCACGAACATGGAATGTTTCTCCATCTGTTTGTGTCCTCTCTTATTTCCTTGAGCAGTTGTTTGTAGTTTTCCTTAAAGAGGTCCCTTACATTCCTAGTGAGTTGTATTCCTAGGTATTTTATTTTCTTTGTAGCAATTGTGAATGGCAGTCTTGATTTGGTTCTCTTTAAGTCTGTTATTGGTGTATAGGAATGCTTGTGATTTTGAACATTGATTTTATATCCTGAGAATTTGATGAAGTTGCTTATCAGTTGCAGGAGCTTTTGGGCTGAGGTGATGGGACTTCTAGGTATACCATTATGTCGTCTGCAAATAGAGACATTTCCACATTTCCTATTTGAATACCCTTTATTTCTTTTTCTTGCCTGATTGCTCTGGCTAGAACTTCCAGTACTATGTTGAATAGAAGTGGTGAGAGAGGCATCCTTGTTCAGTGCCGGATTTCAAAGGGAATGCTTCCAGTTTTTGCCCATTAAGTATGATATTGGCTGTTGTTTGTCATAGATAGCTTTTATTACTTTGAGATATGTTCCATCAATACCAAGTTTATTGAGGGTTTTAGCATAAAGGGCTGTTGAATTTTGTCAAATGCCTTCTGCATCAATTGAGATAATCATGTGGTTTTGTTTTGCTTCTGTTTATGTGGTGAATTACATTTATAGACTTCATGATGTTGAACCAGCCTTGCATCCCCGGATGAATCCTACTTGATCATGATGGATAAGTTTTTAATGTGCTGTTGCAATCGGTTTGCCAGTATTTTATTGAAGATTTTGCATCTATGTTCATCATGGATATTGGCCTGAAGTTTTCTTTTCTTGTTGAGTCTCTGCCAGGTTTTGGTATCAGGATGATGTTGGTCTCATAAAATGATTTGGGAAGGGTTCCTCTTTTGGATTATTTGGAATAGTTTCAGAAGAAATGGTACCAGATCCTCTTTGTGTGTCTGGTAGAATTCAGCTGTGAACCCATCTGGACCTGGGCTTTTTGTGTGGTAGGTTAATTGCTGCCTCAACTTCAGACCTTGTTATTGGTCTATTCATAGTTTTGGCTTCCTCCTGGTTTAGGCTTGGGAGGACACAGGCCAGGAATTTATCCATTTCTTCCTGATTTACTAGTTTATGTGCATAGAGTTGTTTGTAGTATTCTCTGATGATGGTTTGAATTTCTGTGAATCTGTGGTGATTTCCCTTTATCGTTTTTTATTGCATCTATTTGGTTGTTCTCTCTCTTCTTTTTTATCAGTCTGGCTAGTGGTCTGTCTATTTTGTTGATCTTTTCGAAAAGCCAGCTGTTAGATTTATTGATTTTTTGAAGGGTTTTTCTTGTCTCTATCTCCTTCAGTTCTTCTCTGATCTTAGTTATTTCTTGTCTTCGGCTAGGATTTGAGCTTTCTTGATGTTGCTCTTCTAGCTCTTTCAATTTTGACGATAAGGTGTCAATTTTGGATCTCTCCACTCTTCTCATGTGGGCACTTATTGCTATATATTTTCCTCTACAGACTGCTTTAAATGTGTCACAGAGATTCTGGTACGTTGTGTCTTCATTCTCGTTGGTTTAAAAGACCTTCTTTATGTCTGCCTTCATTTCATTGTTTATCCAATCAACATTCAAGAGCCAGTTGTTCAGTTTCCATGAAGCTGTGCGGTTCTGAGTTATTTTCCGAATTCTGAGTTCCAACTTGATTGCACTTGGTCTGAGAGACTGTTTGTAATAATTTCCGTTGTTTTGCATTTGCTGAGGAGTGCTTTACTTCCAATGATGCGGTCAATTTTGGAGTAGGTGTGATGTGGTGCTGAGAAGAATGTATATTATGTGGATTTTGGGTGGAGAGCTTTGTAAATGTCTATCAGGTTTGCTTGTTCCAGGTCTGTGTTCAAGTCCTGGATATCCTTGTTAATTTTCTGTCTGGTTGATCTGTCTGCTATTGACGGTGGAGTGTTAAAGTCTCCCACTATTATTTTGTGGGAGTCTAAGTCCCTTTGTAAATCATTAAGAACTTGTCTTATATAACTGGGTGCTCCTACATTGGGTCCATATATATTTAGAATCCTTATCTCTTCTTGTTGTATTGATCCTTTTACCATTATGTAATGACCTTCTTTGTTCCTTTTAATCTTTGTTGCTTTAAAGTCTATTTTATCAGAGATGAGAATTGCAACTCCTGCTTTTTTTTTGCTCTTCATTTGCTTGGTAAATCTTCCTCCATCCCTTTATTTTGAGCCTTTGTGTATCTTTGCATGTGAGGTGGGTTTCCTGGATACAGCACACCGATGGGTTTTGGTTTTTTATCCAATTTGCCAGTCTGTGTCTTTTGATTGGTGCATTTAGCCCATTTACATTCAGGGTTAATATTGTTATGTGTGAATTTGATACTGCCATTTTGATGCTAGCTGGCTGTTTTGCCCGTTGGTTCATGTACATTCTTCATTTTGTTGATGGTCTTTAACATTTGGTATGCTTTTAGGATGGCTGGAACTGGTTGTTTCTTTCTATGTGTAGTGCCTCTTTCAGGAGCTCTTGTAAAGCAGGCCTAGTGGTGAAAAAATCTCTGAGTACTTGCTTGTTCATGACAGATTTTATATTTCCTTCACTTATGAAGCTCAGTTTGGCTGGATATGAAATTCTGGGTTGAAAGCTCTTTTCTTTAAGGATGTTGAATATTGGCCCCCACTCTCTTCTGGCTTGTAGAGTCTCTGCCGAGAGATCTGCTGTGAGTCTGATGGGCTTCCCTTTGTGGGTGACCTGACATTTCTCTCTGGCTGCCCTTAGTATTTTCTCCTTCATTTCAACCCTAGTGAATCTGACGATTATGTGCCTTGGGGTTGCTCTTCTTGCGGAGTATCTTTGTGGTGTTCTCTGTATTTCCTGGAGTTGAGTATTGACCTGTCTTGCTAGGTTGGGGAAATTTTCCTGGATAATATCCTGAAGAGTGTTTTCCAGCTTGGATTCATTCTCTTCGTCACATTCTGGTACACCTATCAAACGTAGGTTGGGTCTCTTCACATAGTCCCACATTTCTTGGAGATTTTGTTCATTTCTTTTTGCACTTTTTTCTTTAATCTTGGTTTCTCGTTTTATTTCATTGAGTTGATCTTCAACTTCTGATATTCTTTCTTCTGCTTGGTCAATTCGGCTGTTGAAACTTGTGCATGCTTTCAAGTTCTCGTGTTGTGTTTTCAGCTCCTTCAATTCATTCATATTCCTCTCTAAGTTGTCCATTCTCGTTATCAATTCCTCGAATCTTTTTCAAATCTTTTCTAGGTTCTTAGTTTCTTTGCACTGGTTTAGAACATGTTCCTTTAGCTCACTGAAGTTTCTCATTATCCACTTTCTGAAGTCTGATTCCGTCATTTCGTCACATTCATTCTCCGTCCAGCTTTGTTCCCTTGCTGCTGAGGAGTGCTTTACTTCCAATTATGTGGTCAATTTTGGAGTAGGTGTGATGTGGTGCTGAGAAGAATGTATATTCTGTGGATTTGGGGTGGAGAGTTCTGTAAATGTCTATCAGGTTTGCTTGTTCCAGGTCTGAGTTCAAGTCCTGGATATCCTTGTTAATTTTCTGTCTGGTTGATCTGTCTGCTATTGACAGTGGAGTGTTAAAGTCTCCCACTATTATTGTGTGGGAGTCTAAGTCCTTTGTAAGTCATTAAGAACTTGCCTTATATATCTGGGTGCTCCTACATTGGGTCCATATATATTTAGAATCGTTATCTCTTCTTGTTGTATCGATCCTTTTACCATTATGTAATGACCTTCTTTGTCCCTTTTGATCTTTGTTACTTTAAAGTCTATTTTATCAGAGATGAGAATTGCAACTCCTGCTTTTTTTGCTCCATTTGCTTGGTAAATCTTCCTCCATCCCTTTATTTTGAGCCTTTGTGTATCTTTGCATGTGAGGTGGGTTTCCTGGATACAGCACACCGATGGGTTTTGGTTTTTATCCAATTTGCCAGTCTGTGTCTTTTGATTGGTGCATTTAGCCCATTTACATTCAGGGTTAATATTGTTATGTGTGAATTTGATACTGCCATTTTGATGCTAGCTGGCTGTTTTGCCCGTTGGTTCATGTACATTCTTCATTTTGTTGATGGTCTTTAGCATTTGGTATGCTTTTAGGATGGCTGGAACTGGTTGTTTCTTTCTATGTGTAGTGCCTCTTTCAGGAGCTCTTGTAAAGCAGGCCTAGTGGTGACAAAATCTCTGAGTACTTGCTTGTTCGTGAAGGATTTTATTTTTCCTTCACTTATGAAGCTCAGTTTGGCTGGATATGAAATTCTGGGTTGAAAGCTCTTTTCTTTAAGGATGTTGAATATTGGCCCCACTCTCTTCTGGCTTGTAGAGTCTCTGCCGAGAGATCTGCTGTGAGTCTGATGGGCTTCCTTTGTGGGTGACCTGACCTTTCTCTCTGGCTGCCCTTAGTATTTTCTCCTTCATTTCAACCCTAGTGAATCTGACGATTATGTGCCTTGGGGTTGCTCTTCTTGCAGAGTATCTTTGTGGTGTTCTCTGTATTTCCTGGAGTTGAGTATTGACCTGTCTTGCTAGGTTGGGGAAATTTTCCTGGATAATATCCTGAAGAGTGTTTTCCAGCTTGATTCATTCTCTTCATCACATTCTGGTACACCTATCAAACGTAGGTTGGGTCTCTTCACATAGTCCCACATTTCTTGGAGATTTTGTTCATTTTTGCACTTTTTCTTTAATCTTGGTTTCTCGTTTTATTTCATTGAGTTGATCTTCAACTTGATATTCTTTCTTCTGCTTGGTCAATTCGGCTGTTGAAACTTGTGCATGCTTCAAGTTCTCGTGTTGTGTTTTTCAGCTCCTTCAATTCATTCATATTCCTCTCTGTTGTCCATTCTCGTTATCAATTCCTCGAATCTTTTTCAAATCTTTTTCTAGGTTCTTAGTTTCTTTGCACTGGTTTAGAACATGTTCCTTTAGCTCACTGAAGTTTCTCATTATCCACTTTCTGAAGTCTGATTCCGCTATTTCACACATTCATTCTCCGTCCAGCTTTGTTCCCTTGCTGGTGAGGAGTTTTGGTCCTTTTGGAGGTGAGGTGTTTTGGTTTCGGTGTTTTCCTCCTTTTGCGCTGGTTTCTTCCCATCTTTATGGATTTATCCGCCTGTCGCCTTAGTATTGGCTGATTTTTCAATTGGGTCTCTGTGTGGACACTGAGATTGTTGATGATGAAGTATTTCTGTTACTTAGTTTTCCTCTAATGATCTATCCTCTGCTGTATGAGTGCTGAGGTCCACCCAGGCCCTGCTTGTCTGGGGTATACCTGCAGCAGCTGCAGAACAATGAGGATGATACCAGTTTCTTCTTCTGCTGCCCTTGTTCCAGAATGATGCCAGCCAAATGTCAGTCTGATTAGTCCTTTTCTGGGGTGACTCTTGGATATACAGGGTCAGGAGCTGCTTGAGGAGACAGTCTGTGCTTTATAGGAGCTCCAGTGCTGAGCTGTGAGCTCCGTTGTTCATTCAGGGTTGTTGGGAGGTTGTTTATGTCTGCTGCAATAGAACTCATAAAACACCACTCTTTTTTTTTTCACCCTTAGATGCTCTGTCTCAGGGAGTTGGGGCTTTTATGAGTATCTGTTGCACTGTCCTGCCCCACTAGATGGCAGTCTATTCAGTATTTGCCTGCCGGGCTCTGACCTGCTAGCTGGTCCCGGCGCTGTTGCTGCTGGGCCCTTCTGCTGTGGAGCGCAGAGTCTCTGTTATGGCAGGTTGCCTCGGCAATGGCAGGCAGTCCTGGGCATTACTAGGGGTGCACTTCGTCATCAATGGTGGACGCCCTCCTGACCGGGCTGCACCATCCTAGATACTGGCAACAAAACTCTCAGCCCCAAGTGCCTCCAGTCACCGCCCTGCTTGTCCCGTGAGCATGGGACCCGCCGAGCCCGATCACCCAGCTCCCTGCCTCAGAGTCCGTCCTCTCTCTCTCTTCCTCTCACCAAGCTGAAAGGTCGACTCTCTCACTAGCGCCCCAGGAGCCTGCCGATAGGGCACTGGGATCCATGCGATCTCCCGTGCCGCTGCCCACTACCCCGGCTCAGATTACACTTTCCAGGAAACTCCTGGTCTGGCTCATTGTCCAAGTCCCGTTCAATCAGATGGACATGCCAATCTGCCCTTCCAAATCTCAGATTTCCGGTTTAACAGGGCACCCAGACCAGTGAGTTCCACGCCGGGTCCTGCTGCGGTGCCAGCCGAACAGGTGGCCGGAGCCAGCTGCGTTAGCCGGCTGCTAGCGTTTCGTGTCTCTCCCACACCTGGGACTTTCAATGCTCTGTGGGCATAAAAGGAACATCCGAGGATGCGGCTAGGACTCACCCTCTGCACCTTCACGGAGAGCTGCAATCCTGAGTCACCTCTCTGACGCCATCTTGCCTCCCTTCGAGAATTTTTTATATGGCCACTCATTTTGTGCCCCTCTGAGTAATATACACCTGAAGAATTCTAAGAATTCTATTTGATACTATGACACATTTAGCACCTTTTTGAATAATTCACAATGGATCAATAGTCAGGTGTCTATTTCATATGGTCTATCACTCGAAGATTCAGTGAATAATAAACTTTTATTGAGTAATCTGGACGCTGTTTAAGATAGCCACAAATTAAGTGCCTTCCTGAATGATACACAGCTAGGTAATAGCCAGGTGTCTATTTCATATGAACTCTAATTCTGTGTATCATTGAGTAATACACACCTGGGGCAGTGTCAGGAGTCCATTTGGTAGGGACACTCAAACAGAACCCTTTTGATTAATGCACACATATATAATAATGAGGAGTCTAAGTCAAATGGCTACTCATTCTGACAGACAGTGAACAATGCACATGAAAAGTAATTAGAAGTCTGATTTTTATGGACTCTCTTTCACAGCCTCACTGAATACTACATACTTGTGATATAGTCTGAAGTCTATTTTTTAAGGCCACCCATTCAGAGAATCACTAAATAATGCACACCTGCGGAATAGTCAGAAGTCTCTTTCCTATGGCCACTCGTTAAGAGCCTCACTAAGTTTACACACCTGGGGAAATTGTCAGGTTTTACCTATGTCCCTTCATTCAGAGTCTCACTAAATAATGCACACCTGTGGAATAGTCAAGAGACTTTTTCCTGTGGCCTCTAATTCGGAGTGTCACTGAATAATGTGATGTAGTCAGGAGTCTATGTCATGTAGACACATATTCAGAGCAACAGTGAATAAAAAAGGCCCTTTGTGTGGTAAGAAGTCTTATTAATATGGCCACATCTTCTGAGCCTCACTGAATAATACACATTTGGAGAATAATTTGGAGTCTATTTTTGATGGACATTCATTCAGAGCCCCGGTTAAAAATATACAGCTGAGGAGTATCCAGGAGTCTATTTTATTAGGACACTCATTCATAGCCTCAGTGGATAATATGCACGTGTGGATTTGTCCAGATTCTGATTTACATGGCCACTGACTTGTTACCTCAGTGAATAATACCCAAATGTAAAGTAATCAGCAGTCTATTTCATATAGACACTCATTCAGAGATTCACTAAATAATACAAATATGGAGAAGGGAGGCAAGATGGCGTCAGAGAGGTCACTCAGGTTTGCAGCTCTCGGTGAAGGCGAAGAGGGTGAGTCCTAGAGGCATCCTCGGATGTTCCTTTTATGCCCAAAGAGCTGAAAATGAAGAGACACAAACGCTAGCAGTCATTCGATGGCACAGCGGGACCCAGAACTCACTGGTCTGGGTGCCCTGTTAAACAGGCACAGATTTGAGATTGGCATGTCCATCTGATTGAACGGGACTTGGACAATGAGCCAGACCAGGAGTTTCCTGGGAAGCATGATCTGAGCCGGGGTAGTGGGCAGCTGCACGGGAGATCGCATGGATCCCAGTGCCCTATCGGCAGGCTCCTGGGGCGCCAGTGAAAGAGTCGACCTTTCAGCTTGGGGAGAGGAAGAGAGAGAGAGAATGACTAGGAGCATGTGATCCAGCGGGTCAGAGGGACAAGCAGGGCAGGACTGAGGTGCTTTCAGAGTCTTGCTGCATCAAGGAGCAGTCTGTCAAAATTCACCATATGACAATGCACCCCACTTGTAGCCCAGGACTGCCTGAGAGGCAACCTGCCAACAGAGAGAGCGCCCACAGCATTTCAGGGACCAGCCAGATCAGAGCCCGCAGGCAAAAGATACATGGGCAGACAGCAACAGATACTCATAAAGAAAGCCCCATGAGACACAGCACCAATGAGAGTGGTGTTTTTACAGTCTATTGCAGAGACATAAGCAACCTAAACCCAGAATGAACAACCACAGCTCAGCACTGGAGCTAAAGCACAGACTGTCTCCTCAAGCAGTGATTTGAATAATACCCCAGATCAGACTTATTTGGCTGGCATTTCAACAGCAGAAGAAACTGGTATCATCCCTCATTGTTCTGCAGCTGCAGGTATACAGACAAGACCTGGAGTCTCAGCACTCAGCAGAGATAGCTAGAGGAAAACTGGTAACAGAAATACCTCATCATCAACAATCTAAGTGTCCACACAGAGACCCAATTGATCAGCCAATACTAAGACAGAATGATAAATCAGATGAGAAGAAACCAGAAAAAGGAGCTTAAAACATACCTCCAAAAGGACCAAAACCTCACAAGCAAGGGAACAAAGCTGGAGAGAATGAATGTTTAAATGACGGAATCACACTTCAGAAAGTGGATAATGAGAAACTTCATTGAGCAGGAACATGTTCTAAACCATTTGTAAGAATGAGGAAAAGATTTGAAAGAGGAATTGATTTAGAATGGACAACTTAGAGAGGAATGAATTGAAGTAAAACACACGAACTTCAAGCATGCACAGTTTCAGTAATTGACAAGGAAGAGAATATCAGAGTTGAAAATCAACTCAATTCAAAACGAAACCAAGATTAGAAAAAGTAAAAAGGAATGAACAAAATCTCCAAGAAATGTGGGACTATGAAGAGACCCAACCACGTTGATATGTAATAGAATGTGATGAAGAGAATGAATCAAGCTGGAAAACACTTTCAGGATATTACCAGGTCAACCTAGAAGACAGGTCACACTCCCAGGAAATACAGAGAACACTAAGATACTCTGCAAGAAGAGCCCCAAGGCACATAATGTCAGATCACTAGGATTGAAACAAGGAGAAAATAATAAGGAAAATTTGGTCACCCACAAAGGAAGCCCATCAGACTCACAGCAGATCTGTTGAAGAGAGTAAATATTCAACATCCTGAAGAAAGAGCTATATCACACTGAGAAATTTCACAACAAGCACTAGAGATTTTGTCACCACTAGGCTCTAGAGCCTGAAAGAAACACATAGAAACAACCAGTACCAGCCATCCTAAAAGCATACCAAATGCTAAAGCACAGAATGTACATGAACCAACGGAAACAGCCAGCTAGCATCAAAATGGCAGTATCAATTCTATAACAATATTACACCTGAATGTATGGCTAAATGCACAATCAAAAGACACAGACTGAAAAACCCATCGGTATCAGGAAACCCACCACATGCAGACACAAAGGCTCAAAATAAAGGGATGGATACCAAGCAAATGGAGAGCAAAAAAAGCAGAATTGCAATTTCATCATAGTGACAAAGTATAATGGTGAAAGGATCGATACAACAAGAAAAGATAATGACACACAATGTAGGAGCACCCAGATAAAGCAAGTTCTTAATGACTTACAAAGACTTAGACTCACACAATAATAGTGGAGACTTTAACACTCCAGTCAATAGAGACAGATCAACCAGACAGAAAATTAATAAGGATACTTGTGGAGAACTCAGACCATGATAGACATTTACAGAACTCTCCAAAATCCACAGAATATACATTCTTCTCAGCTCACACTCCAAAATTGACCACATAATTGGAAGTAAAGCACCTCAGCAAATGCAAAACAACGGAAATATTAAAACAGTCTCTCAGACCATATCAAGTTGGAACTCAGAATTCAGAAAATAATCAGAACCGCTGCACATGGAAACTGAACAACTGGCTCTTGAATGTTGATTGATAAACAATGAAATGAAGGCACAAATAAAGAAGTTTTGAACTGAGATGAAGACACAACGTACCAGAATCTCTGACACAAGCAGTCTGTAGAGGAAAATATATAGCAATAAGTGCCACATGAAAGAGTGGAGAGATCCAAATTATACCATCGTCAAAATTGAAAGAGAGGAGCAAGACAAAAAAGCTCAAAACCTAGCCAAGACAAGAAATCTAAGATCAGAGAAACTGAAGGAGATAGAGACAAGAAAAACCCTTCAAAAATCAATAAATCTAAGAGCTGTTGAGATCAACAAACAGAGACACACTAGCCAGACTGATAAGAAGAGAGAGAACCAAATAGATGCAATAAAAAACGATAAAGGGAAATCACCACAGATTCACAGAAATTCAAACCATCATCAGAGAATACTACAAACAACTATGCACATAAACCAGTAAATTGGAAGAAATGGATACCTGGACGCCTGTGTCCTCCCAAGACTAAACCAGGAGGAAGCCAAACTATGAATAGACCACAAGGTCTGAAGTTGAGGCAAATTAAGAGCCTACCACAAAAAAAGCCCAGGTCCAGATGGGTTCACAGCTGAATTCTACCAGACACACAAAGAGGATCTGGTACCATTCCTTCTGAAACTATTCAAATAATCCAAAAGAGGAATTCAAATCATTTTATGAGACCAACATCATCCTGATACCAAAACCTGGCAGAGACTCAACAAGAAAAGAAAACTTCAGGCAATATCCATGATGAACATAGATGCAAAATCTTCAATAAAATACTGGCAAACCGATTGCAACAGCACATTCTTATCCATCATGATCAAGTAGGATTCATCCTGGATGCAAGGCTGGTTCAACATGCAAGTCTGAAATGTAATTCACCACATAAACAGAAGCAAAAACAAAATCACATGATTATCTCAATTGATGCAGAGAAGGCATTTGACAAAATTCAACAGCCCTTTATGCAAAAACCCTCAATAAACTTGGTATTGATGGAATATATCTCAAAGTAATAAAAGCTATTTATGACAAACCAGCAAATCATACTGAATGGGCAGAAACTGGAAGCATTCCTTTGAAATCTGGCACTAGACAAGGATGCCCTCTCACCACTTCTATTCAACATAGTACTGGAAGTTCTATACAATCAGGAAGAAAAAGATAAAGGGTATTCATAGAAATGAAGCCATTGTCTCAGACGACATGATAGTATACCTAGAAGAATCACCTCAGCCCAAAAGCTCCTGCAACTGATACAACTTCAGCAAAGTCTGACATAAAATCAATGTTCAAAATCACAAGCATTCCTATATACACCAATAACAGACTTAAAGAGAACCAAATCAAGAATGAATGCCATTCACAACCACAAAGAAAACAAAACACCTAGGAATACAACTCACTAGGAATGTAAGGACCTCTTTAAGGAAAACTACAAACAACTGCAACGAAATAAGAGAGGACATAAACAGATGGAGAAACATTCCATGTTCGTGGTTAGAAGAATCAATATCGTGAAAATGGCTATACTGCCCAAAGTAATTTACACAATCAATGCTATATCAAACTACCATTGAATTTCTTCACAGAACTGGAAAACCACCATGAATTTCAGGAACCAAAAAGAGCCCTCAGCCAGAGCAATTCTACAAAAAGAACACAGCGGAGGCATAGAGACTTCAAACCATACTACAAGGCTACAGTAATCAAAACAGCATGGTACTGGTACCAAAACAGAGATATAGACCAATGGAACAGAACAGAGGCATCAGGCAACACACATTTAAACTATATTATCTTGATAAACCAGACAAAAACAGGCAATGGGAAAGGATCTATTTAACAAATGGTGTTGGGAAAACTGGCTAGCCATGTGCAGAAAGCAGAAACTGGACTTCCTGACACCTTACACTAAAATTAACCCAGATGGATTAAAGACTTTGTAAGACCTGACACCATAAAACCCTAGAAGAAAATCTAGGCAAAACCATTCAGGACAGAGAGGCAAGGACTCATGAACAAACACCAAAAGCATTGGCAACAAAGCCAAAATAGACAAATGATAATCAAACTCACAGCTTCTGCACGGCAAAGAAACAGTCACTAGAGTGAATGCAACCATCAGAATGGGAAAAAATCTTGCAGTTTATACATCTGACAAAGTTGATATCCAGAATTTATAAAAGAACTCAAACAGATTTACAGGAAAAATAAACAAAAATTCAAAATTGGATATCAACAGAAACTTTACAAAAGAAGACATATGACCAACAAACATATGAAAACTCATGTCATTGGTCACAAGGCAAATCAAAACCACATTGAGATACATCTCACACCAGTTAGAATGGCGATCATTAAAAATCTAGACAGCAGATGCTGGAATGTGGAGAACAGGAACACTCACACTGTGGTAGGTAAATTAGTTCAACCATTGTGGAAGACAGTGTGGCTATTAGACCCAGAAATAGAAATTCCATTTGACCCAGCAATCCCATTACTGGGCATCTATCAAAGGACTTCATTTTACTATAAGGACACATGCAGAATGTTCGTTCAGCACTGTTTACAATAGCAAAGACCTGGAACCAACCTAAACCCAAATAAATGATAGACACTGGGAAAATGTGGCATATATACACTGGAATATTATGCAGCAATCAAAAATGATGAGTTTGTGTCAGGACATGGATGAATCTGAGAACATCATTCAGAAAGACACAAGAACAGAAAAGAAATATCATAGCCACTCATATTGAGAAAATGAGAACACATGGACACAGAATCTATACACTACTGTTAAATGAGGACAGCTATAGCCTATGAATGCAGTGAGAGGAAAGAAAAGAGCACAGAGTGTGATATGCAACATCTTGTGTTTAGCACATGAAACCTATAATGCAGAAAGAAACTGACTGAAGAATACACAACTTGGGAATAGTCAGAGTCCAGGTCATATGGCCATTCAATCACAGCATTACCGAATAATGCACAATGGGGCAATAGTAAGGAGTCTATTTTATACGGCCTCTCATTTGGAGCTTCAGTGCGTAATAAACAGCTGTGGAGGAGTGAGGACCCTACTGACGGTAGCCCCAAATAAAGAAGCTCCGTGAATGATACACACATGTGTGAGTCAGAAGACTATTTTATATGGACACTCATACAGAACCTCTTCGAATATTGCACATGTGGGGAATAATCAATAGTTTATTTCATATGATGGTTTGTTTGGGGAGTCAAAAATTAACGCGCACCTGTGGAGTAAAATGCGGTCTATTTCATAAGGCCAGTGTTTCAGTGTTTTAGTGAATAACATGTATATCTGAGAAGTCAGGAATCTCTTTCACATAGCCACTCGTTCTGGGCCTCTGTGAAAATACTCCCCAGAAACAGTCAAGGGTCTACTTCAAATGCCTACACATTCAGAGTCTCGGTAATGAACACCTGGGCAATACACCTGAGTCTCTTTTTATGCCCACTTAGTCAGAGTCTCATTCAATAATACACACCTGGGGAAGAGTTAAGAGTCTGCTTTATGTAGCCACTCATTTATCCTCAGTGAATAATCCACACCAGGGTAATAGTCATATATATCCACTCATTCTGTGCCTCCTGAATGATACACACCTGGAGAATTCTCAGGATTCTATTTTATACTACCACCATTTAGAACCTTATTGAATAATCACAATGGAGAAATAGTCAGGTGTCTATTTTGTATGGCCTCTCATTCAGAGTTTCAGTGAATATAAACTTCTATGGAGTAATCAGGACACTGTTTAAGATAGCCATGAATTAAGTGCCTTCCTGAATGACACACCTGGTGGTAGTCAGGAGTCTATTTTATGAACATGTAACGCTGTGTAATATACACCTGGGGAGTTTCAGGAGTCTATTTGCTATTCACACTCATACCGAACCTGTTGGAATAATGCACATGGAGAATAATGAGGTGTCTACAAATGTCATTCACAAACAGTGAATAATGCACATGTGGAGTCATTAGAATTCTGTTTCATATGGCCCTCTTTCACAGCCTCACTGAATATTACACACTTGTGATATAGTCTGAGTCTATGGCCACTCATTCTGAGAATCACTGAATAATTCACACTGTGGAATAGTCAGAAGTCTTTTCCTATGGCTACCCGTTGAGAGCCTCACTAAATGTACACACCTGGATAAATAGTCAGGATTTACTTGTATCTTCATTCAGAGTCTCACTAAATAATGCACACCTGTGGAATAGTGAGACTTTTCATGTGGCCTCTCATTCAATGTGTCATTGAAAAGAGTGTAGTCAGGAGACTCTTTCATGAAGACACATATTCAGAGCCTGAGAGCATAAGACAGGCCCTTGATATAGTAAGAAATCTAATTAGTATGGCCACATCTTCTGAGCCTCACTGAATAATACACATCTGGGGAATAATTTGGAGTCTATTTTCGATGGACATTCATTCAGAGCCTTGGTAAGTAATGCAGACCTGTGGAGTAGCCAGGAGTCTATTTCATTTGAAAACACATTCATAGCCTCAGTGGATAATATGCACGTGTGGATTAGTCAGGATTACATTTTATAAGGCCACTGACTCGTAAACTCAATGAATAATGCACAAATGTAAAGTACTCAGGTGTCAATTTCATGTAGCCATTCATAGAGAGATTCACTGAACAATAAAAGTATTTGAGATAGACCAAATCCTGTTTCATATGGTCATACCAAAGAGCTTCACTGAGTGACACACAGCTGGGGAAGTGTTAGGAGTCTACTTTACAGGGCCTCTCATTTACAGCTTAAGAAAATAATGCACTGGTGTGGAATAGACACTAGTCTATTTTATATGGCCACAAAATAAAAGCCTGAGTCAATAATACACAACTTTGGAATAGTCACTAGTCTATTCCATATGCCCAAATATTTAGAGTCAGAGTCAATGATACATGCCTGTAGACTAGTCAGGAAACAATTTCATATTGCCAAAGTTTCAGACCCTCAGTGAATAATAAATACCTGAGGAATACTCTGGACGCTATTACATGTGGCATTTCTTCAGAGGTTCATTAAGTAAAGAACACCTGTATTGTAGTCAGAATTCTATTTCATATAGCCACATACTCAGAGCCTAACTGAATAAAAGACACCTTAAGAAAGTCAGGATTCTATTTTGTATAGCCCCTCATTTACAGCTGAATGTAAAATCTCACGCCTGAATAGTACATAGGAGTCTCTATTTTTTGGCCACACATTCAGAGCCTCACAGAATAATACAGACGTATGAAAATATCAGGAGTGTACTTGACATGGCCACTTATTCAGTTCCTCAGTGAAGAATAATATATATCTGGAAAATACTCAGGATTCTATTATATATAGCCACTTCTTAAGAGACTCACTGAATAATGCACACCTGGAGAATTGTCTGGAGACTATTTGATATTACCGTTCACCCAGCGACTCAGTGGAAAATGCAGAGCTGAGAAATAGTCAAGAGGACAGAGTCAGGAGTCTGTTTTATGTGGTCACTCGTTCAGAAACTGACTGAAGAATACACACCTTGGGAATAGTCAGAGTCCAGGTCATATGGCCGCTCAATCACAGCATTACCAAATAATACACAATAGGGCAATAGTAAGGAGTCTATGTCATATGGCCTCTCATTCAGAGCTTCAGTGCATAATAAACAGCTGTGGAAAAGTAAGGACCCTATTGATGGTAGGCCCAAATAAAGCAGCTCCTTGAATGATACACACATGTGTGAGAGTCTGGAGACTATTTGATATGGACACTCATACAAAACCTATTCGAATATTGCACATGTGGGGAATAATCACTAGTCTATTTTATATGGTGGATCATTTGAAGGGTCAAAAATAACGCGCATCTGTGGAGTAAAATGCGGTCTATTTCATAAGGCCACTCTTTCAGTGTTTTAGTGAATAACATGTATATCTGATCAGTCAGAAATCTCTTTCACATGGCCACTCATTCTGGGCCTCTGTGAATAATACTCCCCTCAGAAACATTCAAGGGTGTACTTCAAATGCCTGCACATTCAAAGTCTCTGTATGTAATGAACACCTCAGCAATACACCTGAGTCTCTTTTTTATGCCCACTTAGTTAGAGTCTCATTCAATAATACACACCTGGGGAAGAGTTAAAAGTCTACTTCATGTAGCCACTCATTTTGATCCTCAGTGAATAATCCACACCAGGGTAATAGTCCAGAATTTTTTATATGGCCACTCATTCTTTGCCTCCCTGAATGATACACACCTGGGGAATTCTCAGGATTCTATTTTATACTACTACTCATTTAGAACCTTATTGAATAATTCACAATGGAGCAATAGTCAGGTGTCTATTTTTTATGGGCTCTCATTCAGAGTTTCAATGAATAATGAACTTCTATGGACTAATCAGGACACAGTTTAAGATAGCCATGAATTAAGTGCCTTCCTGAATGACACACACCTGGGTGGATGTCAGGAGTCTATTTCACATGAACTGTAATTCTGTGTAACCCTGAGAAATACACAGAACCACTTCGAATATTGCATATGTGAAGAATAATCACTAGTCCATTTTATATGGTCGTTCGTTTGGAGAGTCAGAAAATAACAAGGGAGAGCAGTGATACACACAGGAGTGTGTAGGATACACACAGGAGACAGTGGGTACACAAAGGAGAGAAGAGGATACACAAAGGAGAGGGGCTACACACAGGAGAGTAGGGAATACAAAGAGAAGAGAGGAGGATACACACAAGAGAGAGGAGGATAAACACAGGAGAAAGAAATACACACAGAATAAAAAGACATACACACAAAAGCGGGTGATACACACAAGAAAAACAAGTATAAACACAAGAGAGAGGAAGATACACACAGAACAGGGGGAAACACACAGGAGAGAGAAGCGTACACACAGGAGAAAAAAGGATACACAAAGCAGAGAGGAGGATACACACAGGAGAGAGGATACACACAGAAGAAAGGAGATTACACACTGGAGAAAGAAGGGTACACACAGGAGAGGGGATACACACAGGAATGAGGAGAATTCACACAGGAAAGAATAGGATACACAGGAGACAGGAGGATACACACAAAAGAGGGAAGGATACACACGGTAGACAGAAGGATACACAAGAGAGAGAAGATACAAACAGGAGAGTGGTAATACAAACGGGAGAGATGAGGGTTCACACAAAAGAATAGAGGATACACACAGGAGAGAGATGGATACACACAGGAGACAGGAGTATACACACAGCAGAGAGGAGGATACACACAGGAGAGAGGGCATACACACAGGAGTAAGAAAGATTCACACAGGAGAGAAGGGAATGCACACAGGAGAGAGGTGGATACACACAGAAGTGGGGCATACACACAAAAGAGAAAGGATACACACAGGAGAGATGGAGGATACACACGGAGAGTGGTGATCCACATAGGA
>JAKFGQ010000464.1:0-23412 GCA_021498475.1 Saguinus midas | reverse complement strand
CTGTATGACATAGACTCCTGATTATTCTACATGTATGCATTATTCAAATCGGTTCTGTGAGTGTCCATACCAAATAGACTTACTTACTCCCCTTGTTGTGTACTAATCAGCAATACCCAGAATTAGAATTTATATGATATAAACTCCTGACTATCACCCAGGTGTGTATCACTCATCAAGGCACTTAATTTGTGGCTATCTTAAACAGTGCCCTGATTACTCCATAGAAGTTTATTATTCATTAAAACCATTTTTTAAATTTTTAAAATTTTAATTGTATTATAGGTTTTGGGGTACATATGCAGAACGTGCAAGATAGTTGCTGTACACATGTCAGTGTGTTTTGCTGCCTTCCTTTCCTTTACCCACACTTTACAGGAACACTTACACTGTTGGTGGAGTGTAAATTAGTTCAACCATTGTGAAGACAGTGTGGCAATTCTTCAGGGACCTAGAAATAGAAATTCCATTTGACCCAGCAATCCCATTACTGGGTATCTATCCAAAAGACTATAAATCGTTCTACTATAAGGACACATGCACACGAATGTTCATTGCAGTAGTGTTTACAATAGCAAGGACCTGGAACCAACCCAAATGCCCAACTATGATAGACTGGACTGAGAAAATGTGGCACATATACACTATGGAATATTATGCAGCAGTCAAAAATGATGAGTTTGTGTCCTTTGTAGGGACATGGATGAATCTGGAGAACATCATTCTCAGCAACCTGACACAAGAACAGAAAAAGAAATACCGCATATACACACTCATAGGTGGCTGAGAAAAATGAGAACACATGGACACAGAGAGGCGGTCTACTATACACTGGGGAGTGTTGGGGGGAATGGGGGAGGGACAGCAGGGGGGGTCTGGGGGGGATGACCTGGGGATGAATACCAAGTGTGGGTGAAGGGGAGGAAGGCAGCAAAGCACACTGCCATATGTGTACCTCTGCAACTATCTTGCACGTTCTGAACATGTACCCCCAAACCTATAATGCAATAAAAATTTAAAAATATAATAATAATTGACACCTGACTATTGCTCCATTGTGTATTATTCAATAAGGTGCTAACTGCGTGGTAGTATCAAATATAGTCCTTAGGATTCTTCAGGTGTATATCACTCAGTAAGGCACAACATGAGTGGCCATATAAATAATGCTCGACTATTACCCTGGTGTGCATTATTCACTGAGACTCTAAATGAGTGGCTACATGAAGTAGACTCTTATCTCCTCCCCAGGTGTATAGTACTGAATGAGACTCTGACTAAGTGGGCATAAAAAAGAGACTCAGGAGTATAGCCCAGGTGTTCATTACCTACACTGTCTCTGAATGTGTAGCCTTTTAGACACTTGACAATTTTTAAGGGGAATATTCTTCACAGAGGCCCTGAACGAGTGGCCATGTGAAAGAGATTCCTTACTTTTCAGATGTACATATTATTACTAAAACTCTGAAAGAGTGGCCTTCTGAAATAGAACCCATTTTACTCCACAGGTGTGCATAAGTTTTTGATTCACCTAACGAAACCCCATGTGAAACAGACAAGTGATTATTCCCCACATGAGCAGTATTTGAAAAGGCTTTGATTTTGCGGCCATATAAAATAGACTAGTGTCTATTTCACACGAGGGCATTTTTGCCTGATTCTGTAAATTAAAGGGTATATAAAGTAGACTCCTAACACTTCAACTGGTGTGCATTACTCAGTGAGGCTCTTTTTGTTTAACCATATGAAACAGGATGCTGTCTATCTCAAATATATGTATTATTCAGTGAATCTCTGAATGAGTGTCTATATGAATTAGACTGCTAAGTATTTTACATTTTTGCATTTTTCACTGAGGTTACGAGTCAGTGGCCATATAAAATGGAATCCTGACTAATCCACACGTGCATATTATCCACTGAGGCTATGAAAGTGTCCTAATAAAATAGACTCCTGGCTACTCCACAGGTGTACATCAGTTTCTGAGGCTCTGAATATATGTCCATCGAAAATAGACTGCAAATTATTCCCCAGGTGTGTATTATTCAGTGAGGCTCAGAATATGTTTCCATATCAATTAGATTCCTTACTATATCAAGTGTCTGTATTATTCACTGAATATCTGAATATGTGTCTACATGAAATAGACTCCTGACTACACCACATTATTCAGTGACACTCCAAATTAGAGGCCACATGAAAATGTCTCCTGACTATTCCACAGGTGTGCATTATTTAGTGAGACTCTGAATGAGGGCATAAAGGTAAATCCTGACTATTTTTCCAGGTGTGTACACTTAGTGAGGCTCTTAACGAGTGACCATAGGAAAGAGACTTCTGACTATTCGGCAGGTGTGCATTATTTAGTGATTCTCTGAATGAGTGGCCATAAAAAATAGACTCCAGACTATATCACAAGTGTGTAATATTCAGTGAGGCTGTAAAAGAGGGGCCATATGAAACAGACTTCTAATTACTCCACATGTGCATTATTCACAGTTTGTCTGAATGAGTACATATGACTCCACATTATTATCCATGTGTGCATTAATCAAACAGGTCTTGAGTGTCCATACCAAATAGACTCCTGACACTGCCCCAGGTGTGTATTACTCAGCGATACACAAAATTAGAGTTCATAAAATAGACTCCTGACTATCACAGTTGTATCATTCAGCAAGGCACTTAATTCGTGGCTATGTTAAACAGAGTCCTGATTACTCCATAGAAGTTTACTATTCACTGAAACTTTGAATGATAGACCATATAAAATAGACACCTGACTATTGCTCCATTGTGAATTATTCAATAAGGTTCTAAATGAGTGGTAGTATCAAATAGAATCCTGAGGATTCTTCAGGTGTGTATCCCCCAGTGAGGCACAAAATGAGTGGCCATATAAAACATGCTCGACTATTACCCTGGTGTGCATTATTCACTGAGGCACTAAATGAGTGGCTACATGAAGTAGAATTTTAAATCTTCCTTGGTTGTGTGTTATCGAATGAGTCTCTGACTAAGAGCGCATAAAAAAGAGACTCTGGTGTATTGCCCAGGTGTGCATTACATACAGAGACTTTGAATGTGTAACCATTTGAAGTAGACCCTTGACTATTTTTGAGGGAATATTCTTCACAAAGGCCCTGAAGGAGTGGCCATGTGAAAGAGATTTCTGACTTATCAGATATACATATTATTCACAAAAACACTGAAAGAGTGGCCTTATGAAATAGAACCCATTTTACTCAACAGGTGTGCGTTTTTTTTTTTGATTCTCCAAACTAATCACCATATGAAACAGACTAGTGATTATTCCCCACATGTGCAGTATTCGAAAAGGTTCTGTATGAGTGTCTGTCTCAAATAGCATCCAGACTCTGACACATATGTGTGTCATTCATGGAGCTGCTTAATTTGGGCTATTAAATAAGGTCCTGACTACTCCACAGCTGTTTATTATGCACTGAAGCTCCGAATGACAGGCCATATGAAATAGATTCCTTACTATTGCCCCATTGTGCATTATTCGGTAATGCTGTGATTGAGTGTCCATTTGACTTGGACACTGACTATTCCCAAGGTGTGTGTCCTTCAGTGAGATTCTGAACGAGTGACCACATAACATAAACCCTTGACTCTATCCTCTTGACTATTTTTTAGTTCTGCATTGTCAACTGGGTCGCTGTGTGAAGAGTCATATCAAATAGTCCCCAGACTATTCCTTAGCTGTGCATTATACAGTGAGTCTCTGAATAAGTGTCTATATATAATAAAATCCTGAGTATTTTCCTGATATATATGATTCCTCCCTGAAATTCTGAATAAGTGGCCATGTGAAATACACTCCTGATGTTTCCATAGGTCTGTATTCTTCTGTGAAACTGTGAATGAGTGGCCATAAAATAGAGCCTCCTGAATGCTCCTCAGGCGCGGCGTCTCTACATTTGGCTTTAAATGAGTGGCTATACGAAATAGAATTTTAACTTTTGCCAAGGTGTATGTTATTCATTTAGGCTCTGAATATGTGGCTATAGGAAATAGAATTCTGACTACAATAGAGGTGTTTCTTATTCATGGAATCTCTGAAATTGATGCCAAATATAATAGCGTCCTGAGTATTTCCCAGGTATGTATTATTCACTGAGGCTCGGAAACTTTGGCCATATAAAACTGTTTTCTGACTTTTCCACAGGCGTGTATTATTGACACTGATTCTAAATATTTGGGCATGTAAAATAGACAAGTGACTATTCCAACGTTGTGTATTACTCACTCATGCTTTGATTTTGTGGCCATATAAAATAGTCTAGTGTCTATTCCACAGGTGTGCATTATTCCCTGAGGCTGTAAATGAGAGGCTATATAAAGTAGACTCCTAACCCTTCCCTAGTTGTGCCTTACTCAGTGATGCTCATTTTGTGTGACCATATGAATCAGGATGCTGCTATATTAAATATTTGTATTCTTTAGTGAATCTCTGAATGACTGTCTATTTGAAGTAGACTGCTGAGTACTTTACATTTGTGCATTTTTCACTGAGGTTACGAGTCAGTGGTCATATAAATTGGAATCCGGACTAATCCACAGGTGCATATTATCCACTGAGCCTATGAATGCGTGTCCTAATAAAATAGACTCCTGGCTATGCCACAAATGTACATTATTTACTGAGGCTCTGAATGAATGTCCATTGAAAATAGACTGCAAATTATTCTCCAGGTGTGTATTATTCAGTCAAACCCAGAAGATGTGGCCATTTTATTTAGATTCCTTACAACATAAAAAGCCTGTTTTATTCACTGTGGCTCTTAATATGTGTCTACATGTAATAGACTCCTGACTATATCATATTTTTCAGTGACACTCCGAATTAGAGGCCACATGAAAAATCTAGTGTCTTTCCGCATATGTGCATTATTCCTGAGGGCTGTAAATGAGATGCTATATAAAGTAGACTCCTAACAACACTTCCCAGGGTGTGCCTTTCACCGTGAGGTTCATTTTGTGTGACCATATAACATTTCTATTATTTAGTGAATCTCTGAATGAGTGTCTACATGAAATAGACTGCTGAGTTCTTTACATTTGTGCATTTTACACTGAGGTTACGAGTCAGTGGATATATAAATTGGAATCTGGAGTAATCCACACGTGTATATTATCCACTGAGGCTATGAATCTGTGTCTTAATAAAATAGACTCCTGGCTACTTCACAGGTGTATATTATTTACCGAGGCTCTGAATGAATGTCCATCGAAAATAGACTCCAAATTTTTCCCCAAGTGTGTATTATTCAGTGAGGCTCAGAAGATGTGGCCATGTTAATTAGATTCCTTACAACATAAAGGGCCTGTTTTATTCACTGTGGCTCTGAACATGTGTCTACATGAAATAGACTCCTGACTACACTACATTATTTAGTGACACTCCGAATTAAAGGCCACATGGAAAAGTCTCCTGACTGTTCCACAGGTGTGCATTATTTAGTGAGACTCTGAATGGGGGGATAAAGTAAATCATGACTATTTCCCCAGGTTTGTACATTTACTGAGGCTCTTAACGAGTGGCCATCGGAAAAAGTCTCCTGACTGTTCCACAGGTGTGCATTATTTAGTGAGACTCTGAATGAGGGGATAAAAGTAAATCTTGACTATTTTCCCAGGTGCGTACACTTAGTGAGGCTTTTAACGAGTGGCCATAGGAAAGAGTCTCCTCACTATTCCACAGGTGTGCATTATTTAGTGAGACTCTGAATGAGGGGATAATGTTAAATCCTGACTATTTTTTCAGGCGTGTTCACTTAGTGAGGCTCTTAATGCGTGGCCATAGGAAAGAGACTTCTGACTATTCCACAGGTGTGCATTATTTAGTGATTCTCTGAATGGGTGGCCATAAAAAATAGACTCCAGGCTATATCACAAGTGTGTAATATTCACTGAGGCTGTAAAAAAGGGTCCATAAGAATCATACTGCTAATTACTTTACATGTGCATTATTCACTGATTGTCTGAATGAGTAGCCGTATGATATTGACTCCTCATTATTATACATTTGCGGATTAACCAAACAAGTTCTGTTTGAGTGTCCATACCAACAAATAGACTCCTGACATTGCCCAAGGTGTGTATTACTCAACGATACAGAAAGTTAGAGTTTATATAAAATAGATGCCAGGCTATTACCCAGGTGTGTATCATTCAGGAAGGCACTTAATTCGTGGCTATCTGAAACAGCGTCATGATTACTCCATAGAAGTTTATTATTCACTGAAACTATGAGTGATCGACCATATAAAATAGACACCTGACTGTTTCTTCATTGTGAATTATTGAATAAGGTGCTATATGCGTGGTAGTATGAAATAAAATTTTGAGGATTCTTCAGGTGTATATCACTCAGTGAGTGAATGAGTGGCCATAAAAAATTCCTCAACTATTACCCTGGTGTCATTATTTACTGAGGCTCTAAATGAGTGGCCACAAAAGTAGACTCTTAAATCCTCCCAGGTGTGTATTATTGAATGAGACTCTGACTAAGAGGGCATCACAAAGAGACTTAGGTGTATTGCCCAGATGTTCATTACCTACAGTGTCTCAGAATGTGTAGCCATTTAAAGTAGACACTTGACTATTTTTGAGGGGAGTATTCTTCACAGAGGCCCTGAACGAGTGGCCATGAGAAAGAGATTCCTTACTTTTCAGATATACATATTATTCACTAAAACACTGAAAGAGTGGCCTTCTGAAATAGAACCCATTTTATTCCACAGGTGTGCTTAAGTTTTAGATTCACCAAATGAAACACCATATGAAACACACAAGTGATTATTCCCCACATGTGCAGTATTCAAAAAGGCTTTGACTTTGCGGCCATATAAAATAGACTAGTGTCTATTCCACAGGTGTGCATTATTTCCTTTTTTTGTAAATTAAAGAATATATAAAGTAGACTTTTAACACTTCCTCTGTTGTGCATTACTCAGTGAGGCTCTTTTTGTTTAACCGTATAAAACAGGATGCTGTCTATCTTAAATATTTGTATTATTCAGTGAATCACTGAATGAGTGCCTATATGATATAGACTGCTAAGTATTTTACACTTTTGCATTTTTCACTGAGGTTACAAGTCAGTGGCCATATAAAATGGAATCCTGACAAATCCCCACGTGCATGTTATCCACTGAGGCTATGAATGTGTGTCCTAATAAAATAGACTCCTGGCTAATTAACAGGTGTACATTTTCCGAGGCTCTGAATATATGTCCATCGAAAATAGACTCCAAATTATTCCCCAGGTGTGTATTATTTAGTGAGGCTCAGAATATGTTTCCATATCAATTAGATTCCTTACTATATCAAGTGTCTGTGTTATTCACTGAAGCTCTGAATATGTGTCTACATGAAATAGACTACTGAATACACCACATTATTCAGTGACATTCCGAATTAGAGGCCACATGAAAAAGTCTCCTGACTATTCCACAGCTGTGCATTATTTAGTGACACTCTGAATAAAAAAATAAAGATAAATTCTGAAAATTTCTCCAGGTGTGTACACTTAGTGAGGCTCAAATGAGGGTCATAGGAGAGACTTCTGACTATTCCGCAGGTGTGCATTATTTAGTGATTCTCTGAATGAGTGGCCATTAAAAATAGACTCCAGACTATATCAAAAGTGTGTCATATTAACTGAGGCTGTGAAAAATGAGACACACAAAACAGACTTCTATTTACTCCACATGTGCATTATTAACAGTTTGTCTGAATGACTAGCCATATGACATAGACTCTCATTATTATACATGTGTGCATTAATCAAACAGGTTCTGTTTGAGTGTCCATACACAAAATTAGAGTTCATATGAAATAGATCTTTTTTAATTTTTATTGCATTATAGGTTTTGGGGTACATGTCAGAACGTGCAAGATAGTTGCAACACAAATGGCAGTGTGTTTTGCTGCCTTCCTCCCTTCACCCACACTTGGTATTCATCCCCAGGTTCCCCACAGCCCCCACGCTGTCCCTCCATTTCCAACAGTCCCCAGTGTATAGTAGACCGCCTCTGTGTCCATGTGTTCATTTTTCTCACCCACTTATGAGTGAGTATATGCGGTATTTTATTTTTCTGTTCTTGTGTCAGTTTGCTGAGAATGATGTTCTCCAGATTAATCCATATCCTTACAAGGACACAAACTCATCATTTTGATTGCTGCATAATATTCCATGGTGTATATGTGCCACATTTTCCCAGTCCAGTCTATCATCGGGCATTTGGGTTGGTTCCAGGTCTTGCTATTGTAAACAGTGCTGCAATGAACATTCGTGTGCATGTGTCCTTATAGTAGAACGATTTATAGTCTGATAGATACCCAGTAATGGGATTGCTGGGTCAAATGGAATTTCTATTTCTAGGTCCCTGAGGAATCGCCACACTGTCTTCCACAATGGTTGAACTAATTTACACCCCACCAACAGTGTAAGAGTGTTCCTATTTCTCCACATCCTCTCCAGCATCTGCTGTCTCCAGATTTTTAATGATCGCCATTCTAACTGGTGTGAGATGGTATCTCAATGTGGTTTTGATTTGCATCTCTCTAATGACCAATGACGATGAGCACTTTTCATATGTTTGTTGGCCTCATGTATGTCTTTTTTTGTAAAGTTTCTGTTCATATCCTTTGCCCATTTTGAATGGGCTTGTTTGTTTTTTTCTGTAAATCTGTTTGAGTTCTTTGTAAATTCTGGATATCAGCCTTTGTCAGATGTGTAAACTGCAAAGACTTTTTCCCATTCTGATGGTTGCCGATTCACTCTAGTGACTGTTTCTTTTCTCATGCAGAAGCTGTGGAGTTTGATTAGGTCCCATTTGTCTATTTTGGCTTTTGTTGCCAATGCTTTTGGTGTTTTCTTCATGAAGTCCTTGCCTACTCCTATGTCCTGAACGGTTTTGCCTAGATTTTCTTCTAGGGTTTTTATGGTGTCAGGTCTTACGTTTAATTCTTTAATCCATCTGGAGTTAATTTTAGTGTAAGGTGTCAGGAAGGGGTCCAGTTTCTGCTTTCTGCACATGGCTAGCCAGTTTTCCCAACACCATTTATTAAATAGGAAATTCTTTCCCCATTGCCTGTTTTTGTCTGGTTTATCAAAGATAATATGGTTGTAGATGTGTTGTGTTGCCTCAGATGCCTCTGTTCTGTTCCATTGGTCTATATCTCTGTTTTGTTACCAGTACCATGCTGTTTTGATTACTGTAGCCTTGTAGTATAGTTTGAAGTCTGGTAGCGAGATGCCTCCCGCTGTGTTCTTTTTGCTTAGAATTGACTTGGCTATGCGGGCTCTTTTTTAGTTCCAAATGAAATTCATGGTGGTTTTTTCCAGTTCTGTGAAGAAATTCAATGGTAGTTTGATGGGGATAGCATTGATTGTGTAAATTACTTTGGGCAGTATAGCCATTTTCACGATATTGATTCTTCCTAACCACGAACATGGAATGTTTCTCCATCTGTTTGTGTCCTCTATTTCATTGAGCAGTTGTTTGTAGTTTTCCTGAAAGAGGTCCCTTATATTCTAGTGAGTTGTATTCTAGGTATTTTATTTTCTTTGTAGCAATGAATGGCAGTTCGTTCTTGATTTGGTTCTGTTAAGTCTGTTATTGGTGTATAGAAATGCCTGTGATTTTTGAACATTGATTTTATATCCTGAGACTTTGCTGAAGTTGCTTATCAGTTGCAGGAGCTTTGCTGAGGTGATGGGGTCTTCTAGGTATACTATCATGTCGCCTGCAAATAGAGACAATTTGGCTTCCACCTTCCTATTTGAATACCCTTATTTCTTTTTCTTGCCTGATTGCTCTGGCTAGAACTGCCAGTACTATGTTGAATAGAAGTGGTGAGAGAGGCATCCTTGTTCATGTGGATTTCAAAGGGAATGCTTCCTGTTTTTGCCCATTAAGTATGATGTTGGCTGTTGGTTTGTCATAAATAGCTTTTATTACTTTGAGATATGTTCCATCAATACCAAGTTTATTGAGGGTTTTAGCATAAAGGGCTGTTGAATTTTGTCAAATGCCTTCTGCATCAATTGAGATAATCATGTGATTTTTGTTTTTGCTTCTGTTTAGTGGTGAATTACATTTATAGACTTATGTATGTTGAACCAGCCTTGCATCCCTGATGAACTACTTGATCATGATGGATAAGTTTTTAATGTGCTGTTGCAATCGGTTTGGCAGTATTTTATTGAAGATTTTTGCATCTATGTTCATCATGGATATTGGCCTGAAGTTTTCTTTTTCTTGTTGAGTCTCTGCCAGGTTTTGGTATCAGGATGATGTTGGTCTCATAAAATGATTTGGGAAGGGTTCCTCTTGTTGGATTATTTGGAATAGTTTCAGAAGGAATGGTACCAGATCCTTTTGTGTGTCTGGTAGAATTCAGCTGTGAACCCATCTGACCTGGGCTTTTTGTGGTAGGTTTTAATTGCTGCCTCAACTTCAGACCTTGTTATTGGTCTATTCATAGTTTCGGCTTCCTCCTGGTTTAGGCTTGGGAGGACACAGGCGCCCAGGAATTTATCCATTTCTTCCTGATTTACTAGTTTATGTGCATAGAGTTGTTTGTAGTATTCTCTGATGATGGTTTGAATTTCTGTGGAATCTGTGGTGATTTCCTTTATCGTTTTTTATTGCATCTATTTGGTGTTCTCTTCTTTTTATCAATCTGGCTAGTGGTCTTATTTCTTGTCTTCGGCTAGGTTTTGAGCTTCTTGATATTGCTTCTAGCTCTTTCAATTTTCACGATAGGGTGTCCCTTTGGATCTCTACTCCTCATGTGGGCATTTATTGCTATATATTTTCCTCTACAGACTGCTTAAATGTGTCCCAGAGATTCTGGTACGTTGTGTCTTCATTCTCGTTGGTTTCAAAGAACTTCTGTTTGTGCTTCATTTCATTGTTTATCCATTCAGCATTCAAGAGCCAGTTGTTCAGTTTCCATGAAGCTATGCGGTTCTGAGTTATTTTCTGAATTCTGAGTTCCAACTTGATTGCACTATGGTCTGAGAGACTGTTATGATTTCGTTGTTTTGCATTTGCTGAGGAGTGCTTTACTTCCAATTATGTGGACAATTTTGGAGTAGGTGTGATGTGGTGCTGAGAAGAATGTATATTCTCTGGATTTGGGGTGGAGAGTTCTGTAAATGTCTATCAGGTTTGCTTGTTCCAGGTCTGAGTTCAAGTCCTGGATATCCTTGTTAATTTTCTGACTGGTTGATCTGTCTGCTATTGACAGTGGAGTGTTAAAGTCTCCCACTATTACTGTGTGGGAGTCTAAGTCCCTTTGTAAGTCATTAAGAACTTGCCTTATATATCTGGGTGCTCCTACATTGGGTCCATATATATTTAGAATCGTTATCTCTTCTTGTTGTATCGATCCTTTTACCATTATGTAAAGACCTTCTTTGTCCCTTTTGATCCTTGTTACTTTAAAGTCTATTTTATCAGAGATGAGAATTGCAACTCCTGCTTTTTTTTGCTCTCCATTTGCTTGGTAAATCTTTCTCCATCCCTTTATTTTGAGAATTTGTGTATCTTTGCTTGTGAGGTGGGTTTCCTGGATACAGCAGACCGATGGGTTTTGGTTTTTTATGCAATTTGCCAGGCTGTGTCTTTTGATTGGTGCATTTAGCCCATTTGCATTCAGGGTTAATATTGCTTTTTTTTTTTATTGCATTATAGGTTTGGGGGTACATGAGCAGAACGAGCAAGATAGTTGCATAGGTACACACATGGCAGTGTGCTTTGCTGCTTTCTCCCCTCACCCACACCTTGGTATTCATCCCCAGGCTATCCCCCAGCCTCCTGCTGGCCATCCGCCATTCCCCAACAGTCCCCAGTGTATAGCAGATCGCCTCTGTGTCCATGTGTTCTATTTTTCTCACCCACCCATGAGAGTGAGTATATGTGGTATTTCTTTTTCTGTTCTTGTGTCAGTTTGCTGAGAATGATGTTCTCCAGATTCATCCATGTCCCTACAAAGGACACATACTCATCATTTTTGATTGCTGCATAATATTCCATGGTGTATATGTGCCATATTTTCCCAGTCCAGTCTATCATCGTTGGGCATTTGGGTTGGTTCCAGGACTTTGCTATTGTAAACAGTGCTGCAATGAACATTCGTGTGCATGTGTCCTTATAGTAGAACGATTAATAGTCCTTGATAGATACCCAGTAATGGGATTGGTCAAATGGAATTTCTATTTCTAGGTCCCTGAGGAATCGCCACTCTTCCACAATGGTTGAACTAATTTACACCCCACCAACAGTGTAAGAGTGTTCCTATTTCTCCACATCCTCCAGCATCTGTTGTCTCCAGATTTTTAATGATCGCCATTCTAACTGGCGTGAGATGGTATCTCAATGTGGTTTTGATTTGCATCTCTAATGACCAATGACGATGAGCACTTTTTCATATGTTTGTTGGCCCCATGTATGTCTACTTTGTAAAGTTTCTGTTCGGAGGGGAGGCAAGATGGCGTTGGAGAGGTGACTCAGGATTGCAGCTCGGTGAAGGCGCAGAGGGTGAGTCCCAGCCGCATCCTCGGATGTTCCTTTTATGCCCACAGAGCGTTGAAAGTTTCAGATGTGGGAGAGACACCAAACGCCAGCAGCCGGTTAACGCAGCTGGCTCCCGCCGCCTCTTTGGCCTGCGGAACCTGGCGCGGAACTCGCTGGTCTGGGTGCCCTGTTAAACCGGCAGTCAGAGATTTGAAGGCAGATTGGCATGTCCATCTGATTGAACGGGACTTGGACAGTGAGCCAGACCAGAAGTTTCCTGGGAAGCGTGATCTGAGCCGGGTAGTGGGCAGCGGCATGGGAGATCGTGACGGATCCCAGTGCTCCTATCAGCAGGCTCCTGAGGCGCCAGTGAGAGAGTCGACCTTCAGCTTGGGGAGAGGAAGAGAGAGAGAGAGGACGGACTCTGAGGCAGGAGCTGGGTGATCGGGCTCGCGGGTCCCACGCTCACGGGACAAGCAGGGCGGCGACTGGAGATGCTTGGGGCTGAGAGTTTTGTTGTGGCATCTGGGACGGTGCAGCCCAGTCAGGGAGGGGCGTCCACCATTGATGACGTCCACCCCACTGAAGTACCGCCCAGGACTGCCTGCCGCTGCTGAGGCAACCTGCCATAACAGAGAGACTCCATGGCTCCACAGCAGAAGGGAGCCCAACAGCAACGCGACCCGCGCTAGCAGGTCAGAGCCCGGCAGGCAAATAGTGAATAGACTGCCATCTAGTGGGCAGGACAGTGCAACAGATACTCATAAAGAAAGCCCCAACTCCCTGAGACAGAGCATCTAAGGGTGAAGAGTGGTGTTTTATGAGTTCCATTGCAGCAGACATAAACAACCTCCCAACAACACTGAATGAACAACGGAGCTCACAGCTCAGCACTGAGCTCCATACAGCACAGACTGTCTCCTCAAGCAGCCCCTGACCCTGTATATCCAAGGAGTCACCCCAGAAAAGGACTAATCAGACTGACATTTGGCATCATTCTGGAACAAGGCAGCAGAAGAAAAACTGGTATCATCCCACATGTCTGCAGCTGCTGCAGGAATACCCCAGACAAGCAGGGCCTGGAGTGGACCTCAGCACCATACAGCAGAGAGGAAAGATCATTAGAGAAAACTAAGTAACAGAAATATCATCATCAACAATCAGCCCACACAGAGACCCAATTGAAAAATCAGCCAACTACAAAGACGACAGGCGGATAAATCCATAAAGATGGGAAGAAACCAGCAAAAAAGAGGAAAACACCCAAAACCAAAACACCTCACCTCCAAAGGACCAAAACTCCTCACCAGCAAGGAACAAAGCTGGACGGAGAATGAATGTGACAAATGACCGAATCAGACTTCAGAAAGTGGATAATGAGAAACTTCAGTGAGCTAAAGGAACATGTTCTAAACCAGTGCAAAGAAACTAAGAACCTAGAAAAAGATTTGAAAAAGATTCGAGGAATTGATAACAAGAATGGACAACTTAGAGAAAATATGAATGAATTGAAGGAGCTGAAAACACAACACGAGAACTTCAAGCATGCACAAGTTTCAACAGCCGAATTGACCAAGCAGAAGAAAGAATATCAGAAGTTGAAGATCAACTCAATGAAATAAAACGAGAAACCAAGATTAAAGAAAAAGCACAAAAAGGAATGAACAAAATCTCCAAGAAATGTGGGACTATGTGAAGAGACCCAACCTACGTTTGACAGGTGTACCAGAATGTGATGAAGAGAATGAATCCAAGCTGGAAAACACTCTTCAGGATATTATCCAGGAAAATTTCAACCTAGCAAGACAGGTCAATACTCAACTCCAGGAAATACAGAGAACACCACAAAGATACTTGAAGAAGAGCAACCCCAAGGAACATAATCGTCAGATTCACTAGGGTTGAAATGAAGGAGAAAATACTAAGGGCAGCTAGAGAGAAAGGTCGGGTCACCCACAAAGGGAAGCCCATCAGACTCACAGCAGATCTCTCGGCAGAGACTCTACAAGCCAGAAGAGAGTGGGGGCCAATATTCAACATCCTTAAAGAAAAGAGCTTTCAACCCAGAATTTCATATCCAGCCAAACTGAGCTTCATAAGTGAAGGAAAATAAAATCCTTCACGAACAAGCAAGTACTCAGAGATTTTGTCACCACTAGGCCTGCTTTACAAGAGCTCCTGAAAGAGGCACTACACATAGAAAGAAACAACCAGTTCCAGCCATCCTAAAAGCACACCAAATGCTAAAGACCATCAACAAAATGAAGAATGTACATGAACCAACGGGCAAAACAGCCAGCTAGCATCAAAATGGCAGTATCAAATTCACACATAACAATATTAACCCTGAATGTAAATGGCTAAATGCACCAATCAAAAGACACAGACTGGCAAATTGATAAAAACCAAAACCCATCGGTGTGCTGTATCCAGGAAACCCACCTCACATGCAAAGATACACAAAGGCTCAAAATAAAGGATGGAGGAAGATTTACCAAGCAAATGGAGAGCAAAAAAGCAGGAGTTGCAATTTCATCTCTGATAAAATAGACTTTAAAGCAACAAAGATCAAAAGGGACAAAGAAGGTCATTACATAATGGTAAAAGGATCGATACAACAAGAAGAGATAACGATTCTAAATATATATGGACCCAATGTAGGAGCACCCAGATATATAAGGCAAGTTCTTAATGACTTACAAAGAGACTTAGACTCCCACACAATAATAGTGGGAGACTTTAACACTCCACTGTCAATAGCAGACAGATCAACCAGACAGAAAATTAACAAGGATATCCAGGACTTGAACTCAGACCTGAACAAGCAAACCTGATAGACATTTACAGAACTCTCCACCCCAAATCCACAGAATATACATTCTTCTCAGCACCACATCACACCTACTCCAAAATTGACCACATAATTGGAAGTAAAGCACCTCAGCAAATGCAAAACAACGGAAATCATAACAAACAGTCTCTCAGACCATAGTGCAATCAAGTTGGAACTCAGAATTCAGAAAATAACTCAGAACCGCACAGCTTCATGGAAACTGAACAACTGGCTCTTGAATGTTGATTGGATAAACAATGAAATGAAGGCAGAAATAAAGAAGTTCTTTGAAACCAATGAGAATGAAGACACAACGTACCAGAATCTCTGGGACACATTTAAAGCAGTCTGTAGAGGAAAATATATAGCAATAAGTGCCCACATGAGAAGAGTGGAGAGATCCAAAATTGACACCCTATCGTCAAAATTGAAAGAGCTAGAGGAGCAAGATCAAAAAGCTCAAAACCCAGCCAAGACAAGAAATAACTAAGATCAGAGCAGAACTGAAGGAGATAGAGACAAGAAAACCTTCAAAAATCAATAAATCTAAGAGCTGGTTTTTGAAAAGATCAACAAAATAGACAGACCACTAGCCAGACTGATAAAAAGAAGAGAGAACAACCAAATAGATGCAATAAAAACGATAAAGGGAAATCACCACAGATTCCACAGAAATTCAAACCATCATCAGAGAATACTACAAACAACTCTATGCACATAAACTAGTAAATCAGGAAGAAATGGATAAATTCCTGACGCCTGTGTCCTCCCAAGCCTAAACCAGGAGGAAGCCGAAACTATGAATAGACCAATAACAAGGTCTGAAGTTGAGGCAGCAATTAAGAGCCCACACAAAAAAAGCCCAGGTCCAGATGGGTTCACAGCTGAATTCTACCAGACACAAAAGAGGATCTGGTACCATTCCTTCTGAAACTATTCCAAATAATCCAAAAGAGGAACCCTTCCCAAATCATTTTATGAGACCAACATCATCCTGATACCAAAACCTGGCAGAGACTCAACAAGAAAAGAAAACTTCAGGCCAATATCCATGATGAACATAGATGCAAAAATCTTCAATAAAATACTGGCAAACCGATTGCAACAGCACATTAAAAACTTATCCATCATGATCAAGTAGGATTCATCCTGGGATGCAAGGCTGGTTCAATATACGCAAGTCTATAAATGTAATTCACCACATAAACAGAAGCAAAAACAAAATCACATGATTATCTCAATTGATGCAGAGAAGGCATTTGACAAAATTCAACAGCCCTTTATGCTAAAACCCTCAATATACTTGGTATTGATGGAACATATCTCAAAGTAATAAAAGCTATTTATGACAAACCAACAGCCAATATCATACTTAATGGGCAAAACTGAAGCATTCCTTTGAAATCTGGCACTAGACAAGGATGCCCTCTCACCACTTCTATTCAACATAGTACTGGAAGTTCTAGCCAGAGCAATCAGGCAAGAAAAGAAATAAAGGGTATTCAAATAGGAAAGGTGGAAGCCAAATTGTCTCTATTTGCAGACGACATGATAGTATACCTAGAAGACCCCATCACCTCAGCCCAGAAGCTCCTGCAACTGATAAGCAACTTCAGCAAAGTCTCAGGATATAAAATCAATGTTCAAAAATCACAAGCATTCCTATACACCAATAACAGACTTAAAGAGAACCAAATCAAGAATGAACTGCCATTCATAATTGCTACAAAGAAAATAAAATACCTAGAAATACAACTCACTAGGAATGTAAGGGACCTCTTTAAGGAAAACTACAAACAACTGCTCAACGAAATAAGAGAGGACACAAACAGATGGAGAAACATTCCATGTTCGTGGTTAGGAAGAATCAGTATCGTGAAAATGGCTATACTGCCCAAAGTAATTTACACAATCAATGCTATCCCCATCAAACTACCATTGAATTTCTTCACAGAACTGGAAAACCACCATGAATTTCATATGGAACCAAAAAGAGCCCGCATAGCCAAGGCAATTCTAAGCAAAGAACACAGTGGAGGCATCACACTACCAGACTTCAAACTATACTACAAGGCTACAGTAATCAAAACAGCATGGTACTGGTACCAAAACAGAGATATAGACCAATGGAACAGAACAGAGGCATCGGAGGCAACACAACACATTGAGAACCATATTTTCTTTGATAAACCAGACAAAAACAGGCAATGGGGAAAGGATTCCCTATTTAATAAATGGTGTTGGGAAAACTGGCTAGCCATGTGCAGAAAGCAGAAACTGGACCCATTCCTGACACCTTACACTAAAATTAACTCCAGATGGATCAAAGACTTAAATGTAAGACCTGACACCATAAAAACCCTAGAAGAAAATCTAGGCAAAACCATTCAGGACATAGGAGTATGCAGGGACTTCATGAGCAAAACACCAAAAGCATTGGCAACAAAAGCCAAAATAGACAAATGGGACCTAATCAAACTCCACAGCTTCTGCACGGCAAAAAAAACAGTCACTAAAGTGAATCGGCAACCATCAGAATGGGAAAAATCTTGCAGTTTACACATCTGACAAAGGGTTGATATCCAGAATTTACAAAGAACTCAAACTGATTTACAGGAAAATTCAAACAAGCCCATTCAAAAATGGGCAAAGGATATGAACAGAAACTTTACAAAAGAAGACATACATGAGGCCAACAAACATATGAAAAAGTGCTCATCGTAATTGGTCATTAGAGAGATGCAAATCAAAACCACATTGGGATACCATCTCACGCCAGTTAGAATGGTGATCATTAAAAATCTGGAGACAGCAGATGCTGGAGAGGATATGGAGAAATAGGAACACTCTACACTGTTGGTGGAGTGTAAATTAGTTCAACCATTGTGAAGACAGTGTGGCGATTCCTCAGGGACCTAGAAATAGAAATTCCATTTGACCCAGCAATCCCATTACTGGGTATCTATCCAAAGGACTATAAATCGTTCTACTATAAGGACACATACACAGCAATGTTCATTGCAGCACTGTTTACAATAGCAAAACCTGAACCAACCCAAATGCCCAACAATGATAGACTGACTGGGAAAATGTACACATATACACCATGAAATATTATGCAGCAATCAAAATGATGAGTTTGTTTCTAGTAGGACATGGATGAATCTGAGAACATCATTCTCAGCAAACTGACACAAGAACAGAAAAAGAAATACCGCATACTCACTCATAGGTGGGTGAGAAAATGAGAACACATGGACACAGAGAGCGGCCCACTATACACTGGGGACTGTTGGGGGAATGGGGAGGGACAGCGGGGGTGCTGGGGGATAGCCTGGGGATGAATGCCAAGTGTGAGGGGAAGAAAGCAGCAGAGCACACTGCCATGTGTGTACCTATGCAACTATCTTGCTCGCTCTGCACATGTACCCCAAACCTATAATGCAATAAATATTAAAAAAAGAAAAAGTTTCTGTTCATATCCTTTGCCCATTTTTGAATGGGCTTGTTTGTTTTTTTCCTGTAAATCTGTTTGAGTTCTTTGTAAATTCTGGATATCAACCCTTTGTCAGATGTGTAAACTGCAAAGATTATTTCCCATTCGGATGGTTTCATTCACCTAGTGACTGTTTCTTTTGCTGCAGAAGCTATGTGAGTTTGATTAGGTCCCATTTGTATTTTGGCTTTCGTTGCCAATGCTTTTGGTGTTTTGGTCATGAAGTCCTTACCTACTCCTATGTCCTGAATGGTTTTGCCTAGATTTTCTTCTAGGGTTTTTCTGGTGTCAGGTCTTACGTTTAAGTCTTTAATCCATCTGGAGTTAATTTTAGTGTAAGGTGTCAGGAAGGGTTCCAGTTTCTGCTTTCTGCACATGGCTAGCCAGTTTTCCCAACACCATTTATTAAATAGGAAATCCTTTCCCCATTGCCTGTTTTTGTCTTGTTTATCAAAGATAATATGGTTGTAGATGTGTTGTGTTGCCTCCGATGCCTCTGTTCTGTTCCATTGGTCTATATCTCTGTTTTGGTACCAGTACCATGCTGTTTTGATTACTGTAGCCTTGTAGTGTAGTTTGAAATCTGGTAGCGTGATGCCTTCTGCTGTGTTCTTTTTGCTTAGAATTGACTTGGCTATGCGGGCTCTTTTTTGGTTCCATATGAAATTCATGGTGGTTTTTTCCAGTTCTGTGAAGAAATTCAATGGTAGTTTGATGGGGATAGCATTGATTGTGTAAATTACTTTGGGCAGTATAGCCATTTTCTCGATATTGATTCTTCTTAACCAGGAACATGGAATGTTTCTTCATCTGTTTGTGTCCTCTCTTATTTCGTTGAGCAGTTGTTTGTAGTTTTCCTTAAAGAGGTCCTACATTCCTAGTGGTACTGGTACCAAAACAGAGATATAGACCAATGGAACAGAACAGAGGCATCGGAGGCAACACAACACATCTACAACCATATTATCTTTGATAAACCAGACAAAAACAGGCAATGGGGAAAGGATTCTATTTAATAAATGGTGTTGGGAAAACTGGCTAGCCATGTGCAGAAAGCAGAAACTGGACCCTTCCTGACACCTTACACTAAAATTAACTCCAGATGGATTAAAGACTTAAACGTAAGACCTGACACCATAAAACCCTAGAAGAAAATCTAGGCAAAACCATTCAGGACATAGGAGTAGGCAAGGACTTCATGAACAAAACACCAAAAGCATTGGCAACAAAAGCCAAAATAGACAAATGGGACCTAATCAAACTCCACAGCTTCTGCACGGCAAAAGAAACAGTCACTAGAGTGAATCGGCAACCATCAGAATGGGAAAAAATCTTGCAGTTTACACATCTGACAAAGGGTTGATATCCAGAATTTACAAAGAACTCAAACAGATTTACAGGAAAAATAAACAAGCCCATTCAAAATGGGCAAAGGATATGAACAGAAACTTTACAAAAGAAGACATACATGAGGCCAACAAACATATGAAAAGTGCTCATCATCATTGGTCATTAGAGAGATGCAAATCAAACCACATTGAGATACCATCTCACGCCAGTTAGAATGGCGATCATTAAAAAATCTGGAGACAGCAGATGCTGGAGAGGATGTGGAGAAATAGGAACACTCTTACACTGTTGGTGGAGTGTAAATTAGTTCAACCATTGTGGAAGACAGTGTGGCGATTCCTCAGGGACCTAGAAATAGAAATTCCATTTGACCCAGCAATCCCATTACTGGGTATCTATCCAAAGGACTATAAATCGTTCTACTATAAGGACACATGCACACGAATGTTCATTGCAGCACTGTTTACAATAGCAAAGACCTGAACCAACCCAAATGCCCAACAATGATAGACTGGACTGGGAAAATGTGGCACATATACACCATGGAATATTATGCAGCAATCAAAATGATGAGTTTGTGTCCTTTGTAGGGACATGGATGAATCTGGAGAACATCATTCTCAGCAAACTGACACAAGAACAGAAAAGAAATACCGCATACATACTCACTCATAGGTGGGTGAGAAAATGAGAACACATGGACACAGAGAGGTGGTCTACTATACACTGGGGACTGTTGGGGGAATGGGGCTGGGGGATAGCCTGGGGATGAATGCCAAGTGGGTGAGGGAAAGCAGCAAAGCACACTGCCATGTGTGTACCTATGCAACTATCTTGCACGTTCTGCACATGTACCCCCAAACCTATAATGCAATAAAAAAAAAAAGAAAAAGTTTGTTCATATCCTTTCCATTTTTGAATGGGCTTGTTTGTTTTTTCCTGTAAATGAGTTCTTTGTAAATTCTGGATATCAACCTTTGTCAGATGTGTAAACTGCAAAGATTATTTCCCATTCATGGTTTTATTCACCTAGTGACTGTTTCTCTGCAGAAGCTGTGAGTTTGATGGGGTCCTAGGTATACTATCATGTCGTCTGCAACAGAGACAATTTGGCTTCCACCTTCCTATTTGAATACCCTTTATTTCTTTTTCTTGCCTGATTGCTCTGGCTAGAACTTCCAGTACTATGTTGAATAGAAGTGGTGAGAGAGGCATCCTTGTTCAGGGCCGGATTTCAAAGGAATGCTTCCAGTTTTTGCCCATTAAGTATGATATTGGCTGTTGGTTTGTCATAAATAGCTTTTATTACTTTGAGATATGTTCCATCAATACCAAGTTTATTGAGGGTTTTAGCATAAAGGGCTCTTGAATTTTGTCAAATGCCTCTGCATCAATTGAGATAATCATGTGATTTTTGTTTTTGCTTCTGTTTATGTGGTGAATTACATTTATAGACTTGCGTATGTTGAACCAGCCTTGCATCCCTGGATGAATCCTACTTGATAATGATGGATAAGTTTATTTAATGTGCTGTTGCAATCGGTTTGCCAGTATTTTATTGAAGATTTTGCATCTATGTTCATCGGATATTGGCCTGAAGTTTTCTTTTTCTTGTTGAGTCTCTGCCAGGTTTTGGTATCAGGATGATGTTGGTCTCATAAAATGATTTGGGAAGGGTTCCTCTTTGGAGTATTTGGAATAGTTTCAGAAGGAATGGTACCAGGTCCTCTTTGTGTGTCTGGTAGAATTCAGCTGTGAACCCATCTGGACCTGGGCTTTTTTGTGTGGTAGGTTTTAATTGCTGCCTTAACTTCAGACCTTGTTATTGGTCTATTCATAGTTTCGGCTTCCTCCTGGTTTAGGCTTGGGAGGACACAGGCGCCCAGAATTTATCCATTTCTTCCTGATTTACTAGTTTATGCATAGAGTTTTTGTAGTATTCTGATGATGGTTTGAATTTCTGTGGAATCTGTGGTGATTTCTTTATCGTTTTTTTATTGCATCTATTTGGTTGTTCTCTCTCTTTATCAGTCTGGCTAGTGGTCTGTCTATTTTGTTGATCTTTTCGAAAACCAGCTTTTAGATTTATTGATTTTGAAGGGTTTTTCTTGTCTCTATCTCCTTCAGTTCTGCTCTGATCTTAGTTATTTCTTGTCTTCAGCTAGGTTTTGAGCTTTTTGATCTTGCTCCTCTAGCTCTTTCAATTTTGATTATAGGGTGTCAAATTTGGATCTCCACTCTTCTCATGTGGGCACTTATTGCTATATATTTTCTCACAGACTGTTTTAAATGTTTCAGAGATTCTGGTACGTTGTGTCTTCATTGTCGTTGGTTTCAAAGAACTCCTTTATTTCTGCCTTCATTTCATTGTTTATCCAATCAACATTCAAGAGCCAGTTGTTCAGTTTCCATGAAGCTGTGCAGTTCTGAGTTATTTTCGAATTCTGAGTTCCAACTTGATTGCACTATGGTCTGAGAGACTGTTTGTTATGATTTCCGTTGTTTTGCATTTGTTGAGGATTGCTTTACTCCAATTATGTGGTCAATTTTGGAGTAGGTGTGATGTGGTGCTGAGAAGAATGTATATTCTGTGGATTCGGGGTGAGAGTTCTTGTAAATGTCTGTCAGGTTTGCTTGTTCCAGGTCTGAGTTCAAGTCCTGGATATCCTTGTTAATTTTCTGTCTGGTTGATCTGTCTGCTATTGACAGTGGAGTGTTAAAGTCTCCACTATTATTGTGTGGGAGTTCAAGTCCTTTGTAAGTCTTAAGAACTTGCTATATCTGGGTGCTCCTACATTGGGTCCATATATATTTAGAATCGTTATCTCTTCTTGTTGTATCGATCCTTTTACCATTATGTAATGACCTTTTGTCCCTTTTGAACTTTGTTACTTTAAAGTCTATTTTATCAGAGATGAGAATTGCAACTCCTGCTTTTTTTTGCTCTCCATTTGCTTGATAAATCTTCCTCCATCCTTTATTTTGAGCCTTTGTGTATCTTTGCATGGAGGTGGGTTTCTGTATACAGCACACCGATGGGTTTTGGTTTTTATCCAATTTGCCAGTCTTTGTCTTTCGATTGGTCATTTAGCCCATTTACATTTAGGGTTAATGTTGTTATGTGTGAATTTGATACTGCCATTTTGATGCTAGCTGGCTATTTTGCCCATTGGTTC
>JAKFGQ010000463.1:0-23427 GCA_021498475.1 Saguinus midas | reverse complement strand
ACATATTCAGAGCCTCAGTGAATAATGCACACCTGTGGAATAGTCAGGAGTCTATTTCATATGGCCACTCATTCAGAGCCTCAGTGAATAATACACACCTGTGGAATAGTCAGGAGTCTATTTCATATGGCCACTCATTCAGAGCCTCACTGAATAATACACACCTGTGGAATAGTCAGGAGTCTATTTCATATGGCCACTCATTCAGAGCCTCACTGAATGATACACACCTGGGGAATAGTCAGGAGTCTATTTCATATGGCCACTCATTCAGAGCCTCACTGAATAATGCACACCTGTGGAATAGTCAGGAGTCTATTTCATATGGCCACTCATTCAGAGCCTCACTGAATAATACACACCTGTGGAATAGTCAGGAGTCTATTTCATATGGCCACTCATTCAGAGCCTCACTGAATAATGCACACCTGTGGAATAGTCAGGAGTCTATTTCATATGGCCACTCATTCAGAGCCTCACTGAATAATACACACCTGTGGAATAGTCAGGAGTCTATTTCATATGGCCACTCATTCAGAGCCTCAGTGAATAATACACACCTGTGGAATAGTCAGGAGTCTATTTCATATGGCCACTCATTCAGAGCCTCACTGAATAATGCACACCTGTGGAATAGTCAGGAGTCTATTTCATATGGCCACTCATTCAGAGCCTCAGTGAATAATACACACCTGTGGAATAGTCAGGAGTCTATTTCATATGGCCACTCATTCAGAGCCTCAGTGAATAATGCACACCTGTGGAATAGTCAGGAGTCTATTTCATATGGCCACTCATTCAGAGCCTCACTGAATAATACACACCTGTGGAATAGTCAGGAGTCTATTTCATATGGCCACTCATTCAGAGCCTCACTGAATAATGCACACCTGTGGAATAGTCAGGAGTCTATTTCATATGGCCACTCATTCAGAGCCTCAGTGAATAATACACACCTGTGGAATAGTCAGGAGTCTATTTCATATGGCCACTCATTCAGAGCCTCACTGAATGATACACACCTGGGTGATAGTCAGGAGTCTATTTCATATGGCCACTCATTCAGAGCCTCAGTGAATAATGCACACCTGTGGAATAGTCAGGAGTCTATTTCATATGGCCACTCATTCAGAGCCTCACTGAATAATGCACACCTGTGGAATAGTCAGGAGTCTATTTCATATGGCCACTCATTCAGAGCCTCAGTGAATAATACACACCTGTGGAATAGTCAGGAGTCTATTTCATATGGCCACTCATTCAGAGCCTCACTGAATAATACACACCTGTGGAATAGTCAGGAGTCTATTTCATATGGCCACTCATTCAGAGCCTCACTGAATAATGCACACCTGTGGAGTAGCCAGGAGTCTTTATTTTATTGCATTATAGGTTTTGGGGTACATGTGCAGAACGTGCAAGATAGTTGCATAGGTACACACATGGCAGTGTGTTTTGCTGCCTTCTATTCACCACATTTAATTCATCCAGGCTATCTACCCCAGCTGTCCCTCCCCATTCCCCAACAGTCCCCAGTGTATAGTAGACCGCCTCTGTGTCCATGTGTTCTCATTTTTCTCACCCACCTATGAGTGAGTATATGTATTTCTTTTTCTGTTCTTGTGTCAGTTTGCTGAGAATGATGTTCTCCAGATTCATCCATGTCCCTACAAAGGACACAAACTCATCATTTTGATTGCTGCATAATATTCCATGGTGTATATGTGCCACATTTTCCCAGTCCAGTCTATCATCGTTGGGCATTTGGGTTGGTTCCAGGTCTTTGCTATTGTAAACAGTGCTGCAATGAACATTCGTGTGCATGTGTCCTTATAGTAGAACGATTTATAGTCCTTGATAGATACCCAGTAATGGGATTGCTGGGTCAAATGGAATTTCTATTTCTAGGTCCCTGAGGAATCGCCACACTGTCTTCCACAATGGTTGAACTAATTTACACTCCCACCAACAGTGTAAGAGTGTTCCTATTTCTCCACATCCTCTCCAGCATCTGCTGTCTCCAGATTTTTAATGATCGCCATTCTAACTGGCGTGAGATGGTATCTCAATGTGGTTTTGATTTGCATCTCTAATGACCAATGATGATGAGCACTTTTTCATATGTTTGTTGGCCTCATGTATGTCTTCTTTGTAAAGTTTCTGTTCATATCCTTTGCCCATTTTTGAATGGGCTTGTTTGTTTTTTTCTGTAAATCTGTTTGAGTTCTTTGTAAATTCTGGATATCAGCCCTTTGTCAGATGTAAACTGCAAAGATTTTTTCCCATTCTGATGGTTGCCGATTCACTCTAGTGACTGTTTCTTTTGCCGTGCAGAAGCTGTGGAGTTTGATTAGGTCCCATTTGTCTATTTTGGCTTTTGTTGCCAATGCTTTTGGTGTTTTGTTCATGAAGTCCTTGCCTACTCCTATGTCCTGAATGGTTTTGCCTAGATTTTCTTCTAGGGTTTTTATGGTGTCAGGTCTTACGTTTAAGTCTTTAATCCATCTGGAGTTAATTTTAGTGTAAGGTGTCAGGAAGGGGTCCAGTTTCTGCTTTCTGCACATGGCTAGCCAGTTTTCCCAACACCATTTATTAAATAGGAATCCTTTCCCATTGCCTGTTTTTGTCTGGTTTATCAAAGATAATATGGTTGTAGATATGTTGTGTTGCCTCCGATGCCTCTGTTCTGTTCCATTGGTCTATATCTCTGTTTTGGTACCAGTACCATGCTGTTTTGATTACTGTAGCCTTGTAGTATAGTTTGAAGTCTGGTAGCGTGATGCCTCCCGCTGTGTTCTTTTTGCTTAGAATTGACTTGGCTATGCGGGCTTTTGGTTCCATATGAAATTCATGGTGGTTTTCCAGTTCTGTGAAGAAATTCAATGGTAGTTTGATGGGGATAGCATTGATTGTGTAAATTACTTTGGGCAGTATAGCCATTTTCACGATATTGATTCTTCCTAACCACGAACATGGAATGTTTCTCCATCTGTTTGTGTCCTCTTATTTCGTTGAGCAGTTGTTTGTAGTTTTCCTTAAAGAGGTCCCTTACATTCCTAGTGAGTTGTATTCCTAGGTATTTTATTTTCTTTGTAGCAATTGTGAATGGCAGTTCGTTCTTGATTTGGTTCTCTTTAAGTCTGTTATTGGTGTATAGGAATGCTTGTGATTTTGAACATTGATTTTATATCCTGAGACTTTGCTGAAGTTGCTTATCAGTTGCAGGAGCTTTTGGGCTGAGGTGATGGGGTCTTCTAGGTATACTATCATGTCGTCTGCAAATAGAGACAATTTGGCTTCCACCTTCCTATTTGAATACCCTTTATTTCTTTTTCTTGCCTGATTGCTCTGGCTAGAACTTCCAGTACTATGTTGAATAGAGTGGTGAGAGAGGCATCCTTGTCTAGTGCCGGATTTCAAAGGAATGCTTCCAGTTTTTGCCCATTAAGTATGATATTGGCTGTTGGTTTGTCATAAATAGCTTTTATTACTTTGAGATATGTTCCATCAATACCAAGTTTATTGAGGGTTTTAGCATAAAGGGCTGTTGAATTTTGTCAAATGCCTTCTGCATCAATTGAGATAATCATGTGGTTTTGTTTTGCTTCTGTTTATGTGGTGAATTACATTTATAGACTTGCATGTTGAACCAGCCTTGCATCCCGGATGAATCCTACTTGATCATGATGGATAAGTTTTTAATGTGCTGTTGCAATCGGTTTGCCAGTATTTTATTGAAGATTTTTGCATCTATGTTCATCATGGATATTGGCCTGAAGTTTTCTTTTCTTGTTGAGTCTCTGCCAGGTTTTGGTATCAGGATGATGTTGGTCTCATAAAATGATTTGGGAAGGGTTCCTCTTTTGGATTATTTGGAATAGTTTCAGAAGGAATGGTACCAGATCCTCTTTGTGTGTCTGGTAGAATTCAGCTGTGAACCCATCTGGACCTGGGCGTGTGGTAGGCTCTTAATTGCTGCCTCAACTTCAGACCTTGTTATTGGTCTATTCATAGTTTCAGCTTCCTCCTGATTTAGGCTTGGGAGGACACAGGCGTCCAGGAATTTATCCATTTATTCCTGATTTACTAGTTTATGTGCACAGAGTTGTTTGTAGTATTCTCTGATGATGGTTTGAATTTCTGTGGAATCTGTGGTGATTTCTTTATCGTTTTTTATTGCATCTATTTGGTTGTTCTCTCTTTCTTTTTATCAGTCTGGCTAGTGGTCTGTCTATTTTGTTGATCTTTTCAAAAACCAGCTCTTAGATTTATTGATTTTTGAAGGGTTTTCTTGTCTCTATCTCCTTCAGTTCTGCTCTGATCTTAGTTATTTCTTGTCTTCAGCTAGGTTTTGAGCTTTTTTAATCTTGCTCCTCTAGCTCTTTCAATTGTGACGGTAGGGTGTCAATTTTGGATCTCTCCACTCTTCTCATGTGGGCACTTATTGCTATATATTTTCCTCTACAGACTGCTTTAAATGTGTCCCAAGATTCTGTGTGTCTTCATTCTCGTTGGTTTCAAAGAACTTCTTTATTTCTGCCTTCATTTCATTGTTTATCCAATCAACATTCAAGAGCCAGTTGTTCAGTTTCCATGAAGCTGTGCGGTTCTGAGTTATTTTCTGAATTCTGAGTTCCAACTTGATTGCACTATGGTCTGAGAGACTGTTTGTTATGATTTCAGTTGTTTTGCATTTGCTGAGGAGTGCTTTACTTCCAATTATGTGGTCAATTTTAGAGTAGGTGTGATGTGGTGCTGAGAAGAATGTATATTCTGTGGATTTGGGGTGGAGAGTTCTGTAAATGTCTATCAGGTTTGCTTGTTCCAGGTCTGAGTTCAAGTCCTGGATATCCTTGTTAATTTTCTGTCTGGTTGATCTGTCTGCTATTGACAGTGGAGTGTTAAAGTCTCCCACTATTATTGTGTGGGAGTCTAAGTCTCTTTGTAAGTCATTAAGAACTTGCCTTATATATCTGGGTGCTCCTACATTGGGTCCATATATATTTAGAATCGTTAGCTCTTCTTGTTGTATCGATCCTTTTACCATTATGTAATGACCTTCTTTGTCCCTTTTGATCTTTGTTGCTTTAAAGTCTATTTTATCAGAGATGAGAATTGCAACTCCTGCTTTTTTTTGCTCTCCATTTGCTTGGTAAATCTTCCTCCATCCCTTTATTTTGAGCCTTTGTGTATCTTTGCATGTGAGGTGGGTTTCCTGGATACAGCACACCGATGGGTTTTGGTTTTTATCCAATTTGCCAGTCTGTGTCTTTTGATTGGTGCATTTAGCCCATTTACATTTAGGGTTAATATTGTTATGTGTGAATTTGATACTGCCATTTTGATGCTAGCTGGCTGTTTTGCCCATTGGTTCATGTACATTCTTCATTTTGTTGATGGTCTTTAGCATTTGGTATGCTTTTAGGATGGCTGGAACTGGTTGTTTCTTTCTATGTGTAGTGCCTCTTTCAGGAGCTCTTGTAAAGCAGGCCTAGTGGTGACAAAATCTCTGAGTACTTGCTTGTTCATGAAGGATTTTATTTTTCCTTCACTTATGAAGCTCAGTTTGGCTGGATATGAAATTCTGGGTTGAAAGTTCTTTTCTTTAAGGATGTTGAATATTGGCCCCACTCTCTTCTGGCTTGTAGAGTCTCTGCCGAGAGATCTGCTGTGAGTCTGATGGGCTTCCCTTTGTGGGTGACCTGACCTTTCTCTGGCTGCCCTTAGTATTTTCTCCTTCATTTCAACCCTGGTGAATCTGACGATTATGTGCCTTGGGGTTGCTCTTCTTGCAGAGTATCTTTGTGGTGTTCTCTGTATTTCCTGGAGTTGAGTATTGACCTGTCTTGCTAGGTTGGGGAAATTTTCCTGGATAATATCCTGAAGAGTGTTTTCCAGCTTGGATTCATTCTCTTCATCACATTCTGGTACACCTATCAAACGTAGGTTGGGTCTCTTCACATAGTCCCACATTTCTTGGAGATTTTGTTCATTCCTTTTGTGCTTTTTCTTTAATCTTGGTTTCTCGTTTTATTTCATTGAGTTGATCTTCAACTTCTGATATTCTTTCTTCTGCTTGGTCAATTCGGCTGTTGAAACTTGTGCATGCTTCATGAAGTTCTCGTGTTGTGTTTTTCAGCTCCTTCAATTCATTCATATTCCTCTCTAAGTTGTCCATTCTTGTTATCAATTCCTCGAATCTTTTTCAAATCTTTTTCAAGGTTCTTAGTTTCTTTGCACTGATTTAGAACATGTTCTTTAGCTCACTGAAGTTTCTCATTATCCACTTTCTGAAGTCTGATTCCGTCATTTCATCACACTCATTCTCCGTCCAGCTTTGTTCCCTTGCTGGTGAGGAGTTTTGGTCCTTTGGAGGTGAGGTGTTTTGGTTTCGGTGTTTTCTCCTTTTGCGCTGGTTTCTTCCCATCTTTATGGATTTATCCACCTGTCGTCTTAGTAGTTGCTGATTTTTCAATTGGGTCTCTGTGTGGACACTGAGATTGTTGATGATGAAGTATTTCTGTTACTTAGTTTTCCTCTAATGGTCTAGCCCTCTGCTGTATGAGTGCTGAGGTCCACCCAGGCCCTGCTTGTCTGGGGTATACCTGCAGCAGCTGCAGAATAGTCAGGAGTCTATTTTATATGGCCACTCATTCAGTGCCTCACTGAATGATACACACCTGGGTGATAGTCAGGAGTCTATTTTATATGGCCACTCATTCAGAGCCTCAGTGAATAATACACACCTGGGTGATAGTCAGGAGTCTATTTTATATGGCCACTCATTCAGAGCCTCAGTGAATAATACACACCTGGGTGATAGTCAGGAGTCTATTTCATATGGCCACTCATTCAGTGCCTCACTGAATGATACACACCTGGGTGATAGTCAGGAGTCTATTTCATATGGCCACTCATTCAGTGCCTCACTGAATGATACACACCTGGGTGATAGTCAGGAGTCTATTTCATATGGCCACTCATTCAGAGCCTCAGTGAATAATACACACCTGGGTGATAGTCAGGAGTCTATTTTATATGGCCACTCATTCAGTGCCTCACTGAATGATACACACCTGGGTGATAGTCAGGAGTCTATTTCATATGGCCACTCATTCAGTGCCTCACTGAATGATACACACCTGGGTGATAGTCAGGAGTCTATTTTATATGGCCACTCATTCAGTGCCTCACTGAATGATACACACCTGGGTGATAGTCAGGAGTCTATTTCATATGGCCACTCATTCAGAGCCTCAGTGAATAATACACACCTGGGTGATAGTCAGGAGTCTATTTTATATGGCCACTCATTCAGTGCCTCACTGAATGATACACACCTGGGTGATAGTCAGGAGTCTATTTTATATGGCCACTCATTCAGTGCCTCACTGAATGATACACACCTGGGTGATAGTCAGGAGTCTATTTCATATGGCCACTCATTCAGTGCCTCACTGAATGATACACACCTGGGTGATAGTCAGGAGTCTATTTCATATGGCCACTCATTCAGAGCCTCAGTGAATAATACACACCTGGGTGATAGTCAGGAGTCTATTTCATATGGCCACTCATTCAGTGCCTCACTGAATGATACACACCTGGGTGATAGTCAGGAGTCTATTTTATATGGCCACTCATTCAGTGCCTCACTGAATGATACACACCTGGGTGATAGTCAGGAGTCTATTTTATATGGCCACTCATTCAGAGCCTCAGTGAATAATACACACCTGGGTGATAGTCAGGAGTCTATTTTATATGGCCACTCATTCAGAGCCTCAGTGAATAATACACACCTGGGTGATAGTCAGGAGTCTATTTCATATGGCCACTCATTCAGTGCCTCACTGAATGATACACACCTGGGTGATAGTCAGGAGTCTATTTCATATGGCCACTCATTCAGTGCCTCACTGAATGATACACACCTGGGTGATAGTCAGGAGTCTATTTCATATGGCCACTCATTCAGAGCCTCAGTGAATAATACACACCTGGGTGATAGTCAGGAGTCTATTTTATATGGCCACTCATTCAGTGCCTCACTGAATGATACACACCTGGGTGATAGTCAGGAGTCTATTTCATATGGCCACTCATTCAGTGCCTCACTGAATGATACACACCTGGGTGATAGTCAGGAGTCTATTTCATATGGCCACTCATTCAGAGCCTCACTGAATGATACACACCTGGGTGATAGTCAGGAGTCTATTTCATATGGCCACTCATTCAGTGCCTCACTGAATGATACACACCTGGGTGATAGTCAGGAGTCTATTTTATATGGCCACTCATTCAGAGCCTCAGTGAATAATACACACCTGGGTGATAGTCAGGAGTCTATTTTATATGGCCACTCATTCAGAGCCTCAGTGAATAATACACACCTGGGTGATAGTCAGGAGTCTATTTTATATGGCCACTCATTCAGTGCCTCACTGAATGATACACACCTGGGTGATAGTCAGGAGTCTATTTTATATGGCCACTCATTCAGTGCCTCACTGAATGATACACACCTGGGTGATAGTCAGGAGTCTATTTTATATGGCCACTCATTCAGTGCCTCACTGAATGATACACACCTGGGTGATAGTCAGGAGTCTATTTCATATGGCCACTCATTCAGTGCCTCACTGAATGATACACACCTGGGTGATAGTCAGGAGTCTATTTTATATGGCCACTCATTCAGTGCCTCACTGAATGATACACACCTGGGTGATAGTCAGGAGTCTATTTCATATGGCCACTCATTCAGTGCCTCACTGAATGATACACACCTGGGTGATAGTCAGGAGTCTATTTCATATGGCCACTCATTCAGAGCCTCAGTGAATAATACACACCTGGGTGATAGTCAGGAGTCTATTTCATATGGCCACTCATTCAGTGCCTCACTGAATGATACACACCTGGGTGATAGTCAGGAGTCTATTTCATATGGCCACTCATTCAGTGCCTCACTGAATGATACACACCTGGGTGATAGTCAGGAGTCTATTTCATATGGCCACTCATTCAGTGCCTCACTGAATGATACACACCTGGGTGATAGTCAGGAGTCTATTTTATATGGCCACTCATTCAGTGCCTCACTGAATGATACACACCTGGGTGATAGTCAGGAGTCTATTTCATATGGCCACTCATTCAGAGCCTCAGTGAATAATACACACCTGGGTGATAGTCAGGAGTCTATTTTATATGGCCACTCATTCAGTGCCTCACTGAATGATACACACCTGGGTGATAGTCAGGAGTCTATTTCATATGGCCACTCATTCAGAGCCTCAGTGAATAATACACACCTGGGTGATAGTCAGGAGTCTATTTCATATGGCCACTCATTCAGTGCCTCACTGAATGATACACACCTGGGTGATAGTCAGGAGTCTATTTCATATGGCCACTCATTCAGTGCCTCACTGAATGATACACACCTGGGTGATAGTCAGGAGTCTATTTCATATGGCCACTCATTCAGAGCCTCAGTGAATAATACACACCTGGGTGATAGTCAGGAGTCTATTTCATATGGCCACTCATTCAGTGCCTCACTGAATGATACACACCTGGGTGATAGTCAGGAGTCTATTTCATATGGCCACTCATTCAGTGCCTCACTGAATGATACACACCTGGGTGATAGTCAGGAGTCTATTTCATATGGCCACTCATTCAGTGCCTCACTGAATGATACACACCTGGGTGATAGTCAGGAGTCTATTTTATATGGCCACTCATTCAGTGCCTCACTGAATGATACACACCTGGGTGATAGTCAGGAGTCTATTTCATATGGCCACTCATTCAGAGCCTCAGTGAATAATGCACACCTGGGCAATAGACAGGAGTCTCTTTTATGCCCACTTATTCAGAGTCTCACTGAATAATGCACACCTGTGGAATAGTCAGGTGTCTATTTTATATGGCCACTCATTCAGTGCCTCACTGAATAATGCACACCTGTGGAGTAGCCAGGAGTCTATTTCATATGGCCACTCATTCAGTGCCTCACTGAATGTACACACCTGGGGAATAGTCAGGAGTCTATTTCATTTGGACACTCATTCTTAGCCTCAGTGGATAATATGCACCTGTGAAATAGTCAGGAGTCTATTTCATATGGCCACTCATTCAGAGCCTCACTGAATAATGCACACCTGGGGAATAGTCAGGAGTCTATTTCATATGGCCACTCATTCAGTGCCTCACTGAATAATGCACACCTGTGGAGTAGCCAGGAGTCTATTTCATATGGCCACTCATTCAGAGCCTCAGTGAATAATGCACACCTGTGGAATAGTCAGGACAGTTTCATATGGACACTCAATGAGTGCCTCACTGAATAATACACACCTGTGGAGTAGCCAGGAGTCTATTTCATTTGGACACTCATTCTTAGCCTCAGTGGATAATATGCACCTGTGAAATAGTCAGGAGTCTATTTCATTTGGACACTCATTCTTAGCCTCAGTGGATAATATGCACCTGTGAAATAGTCAGGAGTCTATTTTATATGGCCACTCATTCAGTGCCTCACTGAATGTACACACCTGGGGAATAGTCAGGACAGTTTCATATGGACACTCAATGAGTGCCTCACTGAATAATGCACACCTGTGGAGTAGCCAGGAGTCTATTTCATATGGCCACTCATTCAGAGCCTCACTGAATAATACACACCTGGAGAATTCTCAAGAGTCTATTTTATATGGCCACTCATTCAGAGCCTCAGTGAATAATGCACACCTGTGGAGTAGCCAGGAGTCTATTTTATATGGCCACTCATTCAGAGCCTCACTGAATAATACACACCTGTGGAATAGTCAGGAGTCTATTTCATATGGCCACTCATTTAGAGCCTCAGTGAATAATACACACCTGGGTGATAGTCAGGAGTCTATTTTATATGGCCACTCATTCAGTGCCTCACTGAATAATACACACCTGTGGAATAGTCAGGAGTCTATTTCATATGGCCACTCATTCAGAGCCTCAGTGAATAATACACACCTGTGGAATAGTCAGGTGTCTATTTTATATGGCCACTCATTCAGAGCCTCAGTGAATAATGCACACCTGTGGAATAGTCAGGTGTCTATTTTATATGGCCACTCATTCAGTGCCTCACTGAATGATACACACCTGGGTGATAGTCAGGAGTCTATTTTATATGGCCTCTCATTCAGAGTCTCACTGAATAATACACATGAAAGTGTCAGCAGGATATTTGGTATGCACACTCATACAGAACCTGTTTAAATAATGCAACATGGAGAATAATTAGGAGTCTATGTCATATGGCTACTGATTCACACAATCAGTGAATAATGCACACCTGGGGAATAGTCAGGAGTCTATTTTATATGGCCACTCATTCAGAGCCTCACTGAATAATACACACCTGGGTGATAGTCAGGAGTCTATTTTATATGGCCACTCATTCAGAGAATTACTGAATAATGCACACCTGTGGAATAGTCAGGAGTCTATTTCATATGGCCACTCATTCAGAGCCTCACTGAATGTACACACCTGGGGAATAGTCAGGAGTCTATTTTATATGGCCTCTCATTCAGAGTCTCACTGAATAATGCACACCTGTGGAATAGTCAGGTGTCTTTTTTATGTGGCCTCTCATTCAGAGTGTCACTGAATAATGTGGAGTAGTCAGGAGTCTATTTCATGTAGACACATATTCAGAGCCTCAGTGAATAATACACACCCGTGTGATAGTAAGGAATCTAATTAATATGGCCACATATTCAGAGCCTCACTGAATAATACACACCTGGAGAATAATTTGGAGTCTATTTCCGATGGACATTCATTCAGAGCCTCAGTGAATAATGCACACCTGTGGAGTAGCCAGGAGTCTATTTCATTTGGACACTCATTCTTAGCCTCAGTGGATAATATGCACCTGTGAAATAGTCAGGAGTCTATTTTATATGGCCACTCATTCAGAGCCTCAGTGAATAATACACACTTGGGGAATAGTCAAGAGTCTATTTTATATGGCCACTCTCTCAGTACCTTACTGAGTGGTACACACCTGGGGAATAGTCAGGACAGTTTCATATGGACACTCAATGAGTGCCTCACTGAATAATGCACACCTGTGGAATAGTCAGGAATCTATTTCATTTGGTCACTCTTTCAGAGCCTCAGTGAATAATGCACACATGAGGAATACTCAGTGAATATTAGGAGTCTATTTCATATGGCCACTCATTCAGAGCCTCAGTGAATAATACACACCTGGAGAATTCTCAAGAGTCTATTTGAATGGCAATGCATTCAGAGACTCTGTGAATAACACACACCTAGGAATTGTGAGGAATCCATTCCAAATGGCCACATATTCAGAGCCTCAGTGAATCATGCACACCAAGGAAATAATCAGGAGTCTATTTCTTATGGCCACTCATTCAGAGCCTCAGTGAATAATGCACACCTGTGGAGTAGTCAGGAGTCTATTTTATATGGCCACTCATTCAGAGCCTCACTGAATAATACACACCTGGGGAATAGTCAGGAGTCTATTTCATATGGCCACTCATTCAGAGGCTCAGTGAATAATGCACACCTGTGGAGTAGTCAGGAGTCTATTTCATATGGCCACTCATTCAGAGCCTCACTGAATGATACACAGCTTGGGAATAGTCAGGATTCTATTTAATATAAACACTCATTATGAGCCTCAGTGAATAATGCACACCTGTGGAATAGTCAGGAGTCTATTTCATATGGCCACTCATTCAGAGAATTACTGAATAATGCACACCTGTGGAATAGTCAGGAGTCTATTTTATATGGCCACTCATTCAGAGCCTCAGTGAATAATACACACCTGGGGAATAGTCAGGAGTCTATTTCATATGGCCACTCAGAGAATCAGTGAATAATGCACACATGAGGAATACTCAGTGAATATTAGGAGTCTATTTTATATGGCCACTCATTCAGAGCCTCACTGAATAATACACACCTGGGTGATAGTCAGGAGTCTATTTCATATGGCCACTCATTCAGAGAATTACTGAATAATGCACACCTGTGGAATAGTCAGGAGTCTATTTCATATGGCCACTCATTCAGAGCCTCACTGAATAATGCACACCTGGGCAATAGACAGGAGTCTCTTTTTATGCCCACTTATTCAGAGTCTCACTGAATAATGCACACCTGTGGAATAGTCAGGAGTCTATTTCATATGGCCACTCATTCAGTGCCTCACTGAATAATGTGGAGTAGTCAGGAGTCTATTTCATGTAGACACATATTCAGAGCCTCAGTGAATAATACACACCTGTGATAGTAAGGAATCTAATTAATATGGCCACATATTCAGAGCCTCACTGAATAATACACACCTGGAGAATAATTTGGAGTCTATTTCGATGGACATTCATTCAGAGCCTTACTGAATAATGCACACCTGTGGAGTAGCCAGGAGTCTATTTCATTTGGACACTCATTCTTAGCCTCAGTGGATAATATGCACCTGTGAAATAGTCAGGAGTCTATTTCATATGGCCACTCATTCAGAGCCTCAGTGAATAATGCACACCTGGGCAATAGACAGGAGTCTCTTTTTATGCCCACTTATTCAGAGTCTCACTGAATAATGCACACCTGTGGAATAGTCAGGTGTCTATTTTATATGGCCTCTCATTCAGAGTCTCACTGAATAATGTGGAGTAGTCAGGAGTCTATTTCATGTAGACACATATTCAGAGCCTCAGTGAATAATACACACCTGTGATAGTAAGGAATCTAATTAATATGGCCACATATTCAGAGCCTCACTGAATAATACACACCTGGAGAATAATTTGGAGTCTATTTCGATGGACATTCATTCAGAGCCTTACTGAATAATGCACACCTGTGGAGTAGCCAGGAGTCTATTTCATTTGGACACTCATTCTTAGCCTCAGTGGATAATATGCACCTGTGAAATAGTCAGGAGTCTATTTCATATGGCCACTCATTCAGAGCCTCAGTGAATAATACACACTTGGGGAATAGTCAAGAGTCTATTTTATATGGCCACTCTCTCAGTACCTTACTGAGTGGTACACACCTGGGGAATAGTCAGGACAGTTTCATATGGACACTCAATGAGTGCCTCACTGAATAATGCACACCTGTGGAATAGTCAGAGTCTATTTCATATGGCCACACAGAGCCTCAGTGAATAATACACACCTGGAGAATAATTTGGAGTCTATTTCATATGGCCACTCATTCAGAGCCTCAGTGAATAATACACACCTGGAGAATTCTCAAGAGTCTATTTGAATGGCAATGCATTCAGAGACTCTGTGAATAACACACCTAGGAATTGTGAGGAATCCATTCCAAATGGCCACATATTCAGAGCCTCAGTGAATCATGCACACCAAGGAAATAATCAGGAGTCTATTTCATATGGCCACACAGAGCCTCAGTGAATAATGCACACCTGTGGAGTAGTCAGGAGTCTATTTTATATGGCCACTCATTCAGAGCCTCACTGAATAATACACACCTGGGGAATAGTCAGGAGTCTATTTCATGGCCACTCATTCAGAGGCTCAGTGAATAATGCACACCTGTGGAATAGTCAGGAGTCTATTTCATATGGCCACTCATTCAGAGCCTCACTGAATGATACACAGCTTGGGAATAGTCAGGATTCTATTTAATATAAACACTCATTATGAGCCTCAGTGAATAATGCACACCTGTGGAATAGTCAGGAGTCTATTTCATATGGCCTCTCATTCAGAGATTCAGTGAATAATGCACACCTGTGGAATAGTCAGGAGTCTATTTTATATGGCCACTCATTCAGAGCCTCAGTGAATAATACACACCTGGGAATAGTCAGGAGTCTATTTCATATGGCCACTCAGAGAATCAGTGAATAATGCACACATGAGGAATACTCAGTGAATATTAGGAGTCTATTTCATATGGCCACACAGAGCCTCAGTGAATAATACACACCTGGGTGATAGTCAGGAGTCTATTTCATATGGCCACTCATTCAGTGCCTCACTGAATAATGCACACCTGTGGAATTGTCAGGATTCTGTTCCATAGGACCATTCATTCAGAGCCTTACTAAATAATGCACAAGGGGGCAATAGTCAGGAGTCTATTTCATATGGCCTCTCCTTTAGAGCTTCAGTGAATAATGAACACCTGTGGAGTAGTCATGACCCTATTTAAGATAGCCACAAATTAAGCACCTCCTGAATGATACACACCTGGGTGACAGTCAGGAGTCTACTTAAATGGCTACACATTCAGAGTCTCTGTAAATAATGCACACCTGGGCAATAGACAGGAGTCTCTTTTTATGCCCACTTATTCAGAGTCTCATTCAATAATACACACCTGCAGAAGAGTTAAGAGTCTACTTCATATAGCCACCCATTTAGATCCTCAGTGAATAATGCACACCAGGGTAATAGTCTGGAGCCTCTCTCATATAGCCACTCATTCAGTGCCTCACTGAATGATACACACCTGGGGAATCATCAGGATTCTATTCCATACTGCCACTCATTCAGAGCCTTATTGAATAATTCACAATGGGGCAATAGTCAGGTGACTATTTTATATGGCCTCTCATTTAGAGCTTCAGTGAATAATGAACTTCTATGGAGTAGTCAGGACGCTGTTTATGGTAGCCACGAATTAAGTGCCTCCCTGAATGATACACACCTGGGTGATAGGAGTCTATTTCATATGATCTCTCATTCTGGGAATAACTGAAGAATACACACCTGGGAAAGTGTCAGGAGTCTATTTGGTATGCACACTCATGCAGAACCTGTTTGAATAATGCACACATGGAGAATAATTAGGAGTCCATGTCATATGGCTACTCATTCAGACAATCAGTGAATAACGCACACATGTGGAGTAATAAGAAGTCTGTTTCATGTGGCCACTCTTTCACAGCCTCACCGAATATTATACACTTATGATATAGTCTGGAGTCTATTTCATGTGGCCACTCAGAGAATCAGTGAATAATGCACACATGGAGAATAATTAGGAGTCCATGTCATATGGCTACTCATTCAGACAATCAGTGAATAATGCACACATGTGGAGTAATAAGAAGTCTGTTTCATGTGGCCACTCTTTCACAGCCTCACCGAATATTATACACTTATGATATAGTCTGGAGTCTATTTCATGTGGCCACTCAGAGAATCAGTGAATAATGCACACATGAGGAATACTCTGTGAATATTAGAGTCTATTTCATATGGCCACACAGAGCCTCAGTGAATAATGCATACCACGGTAATAGTCAGGATCCTGTTTCATGTGACCACTGATTCAGTATCTCTCTGAATGATACACACCAGGAATCTTCAGGATTCTATTCCATAGGAACACTCATTCAGAGCCTTACTAAATAATGCACAATGGGGCAAGAGTCAGGAGTCTATTTCATATGGCCTCTCATTCAGAGATTCAGTGAATAATAAACACCTGTGGAGTAGTCAGGACCCTATTTAAGATAGCCACAAATTAAGCACCTCCCTGAATGATACACACCTGTGTGACAGTCAGGAGTCTATTTGATATGGACACTCATACAGAACCTCTTTGAATAATGCACATGTGAAGAATAATCACTAGTCTATTTCATATGGTGATTCCTTTAGAGAATCATTGAATAACACACACCTGTGAAGTAAAATCGAGTCTATTTCATATGGCCACCATTTCAGTGTTTCAGTGAATAATATATATATCTGGAATAGCCAGGAATCTCTTTCATATGGCCACTCGTTCAGGGCCTCAGTGAATAATACACCCTGGGAAATTGTCTAGTGTCTACTTCAAATGGCCACACATTGAGAGTCTCTGTATATAATGCACACCTGGGGAATAGACAGGAGTCTCTTTCTTAGGCTCACTTATTCAGTCTCATTCAGTAATACACACCTGCAGAAGAGTTAAGAGTCTTCTTCATATAGCCACTCATTTAGAGCCTCAGTAAATAATGCACACCTGTGGAACAGACACTGGTCTATTTTGTATGGCCACAAAATCAAAGCCTGAGTGAGTAATGCACAACTTTGAATAATGAGGAGTCTATTCCATATGCCCACTTAATCAGTGTCTCAGTCAATAATACACACCTGCAGAAGAGTTAAGAGTCTACTTCATATAGCCACTCATTCAGAAACTCGTGGAATAATGCACACCTGGGAATTAGTCAGGATTCTATTCCATACTGCCACTCATTCAGAGCCTCATTGAATAATACACATCTATGGAAATGTCAGGAGTGTATTTCACATGGCCACTCATTCAGAGCCTCATTGAATCATACATACCTGGGAATACTCAGGAGTCTATTTCATATGGCCACTCATTCAGAAACTCGTGGAATAATGCACACCTGTGAAATAGTCTGGAGTCTATTTGATATGATGGTTCATTCAGTGCCTCACTGAATAATGCACACCTGGGGAATAGTCAGGAGTCTATTTTATATGGCCACTCATTCAGAGCCTTACTGAATAATGCACACATGAGGAATACTCTGTGAATATTAGAGTCTATTTTATATGGCCACTCATTCAGAGCCTCACTGAATGATACACACCTGTGAAGTAAAATCGAGTCTATTTCATATGGCCACTCAATCAGAGCATTACTGATTGATGCACACCTGGGGAATAGACAGGAGTCTCTTTCCTATGTCCACTCATTCAGAGCCTCAGTGAATAATGCACACCTGGGGAATAGTCAGGAGGCTATTTCATATGGCCACTCATTCAGAGCCTCAGTGAATAATGCACACCTGTGGAACAGACACTGGTCTATTTTGTATGGCCACAAAATCAAAGCCTGAGTGAGTAATGCACAACTTTGGAATAATGAGGAGTCTATTCCATATGCCCACTTAATCAGTGTCTCAGTCAATAATACACACCTTAGAATAGTAAGGATCTATTTCATCTAATCACTAACTCAAAGCCTCATTAAATAATACACACCTGTGGAAGAGTCAGGAGGCTATTTCATATGGCCAAACATTCAGAGCCTCAGTGACTAATACATACCGGGCATACTCAGGACACTATTACATATGGCCTCTCATTCAGAGCTTCACTGAATAATGAACACCTGGGAAAATATCAGGATTCTATTTCATAAAGCCACTCATTCAGAGCCTTACTAAATAATGCACACCTGGGGAATAGACAGGAGTCTCTTTCCTATTCTCACTCATTCAGAGCCTCATTGAATAATACACATCTATGGAAATGTCAGGAGTGTATTTCACATGGCCACTCATTCAGAGCCTCATTGAATCATACATACCTGAGGAATACTCAGGAGTCTATTTCATATGGCCACTCATTCAGAAACTCGTGGAATAATGCACACCTGTGAAATAGTCTGGAGTCTATTTGATATGATGGTTCATTCAGTGCCTCAGTGGAAAATGCACATGGAGAATAGTTAAGTGGCTATTTTATGTAGCCACTCATCCATACCCTTAGTAAGTAATACACACCTGGGGAATAGTCAGGAGTCTATTTCATGTGGCCAATTATTCAGAAACTCACTGAATGATACACACCTGGGGAATAGTCAGAGTCCATGCCATATGGCCACTCAATCAGAGCATTACTGATTGATGCACACCTGGGAATTAGTCAGGATTCTATTTCATATCACCATTGTTTAAGAGCCTCATTGAGTAATGCACATCTGGTCAGTAATCAGGAGGCTATGTCATATGAACACTCATTCATAGCCTCAGTGAATAATGCACACCTGTGGAGTAGCCAGGAGTGTATTTCACACAGCCACTCATTCAGAGCCTCAGTGAATAATGCACACCTGTGGAACAGTCAGCATTTCATTTCATAAGGCCACTGACTCATAGCCTCAGTGAATAATGCACAAATGTACAGTACTCAGCAGTCTATTTCATAAAGCCACTCATTCAGAGATTCACTGAATAATAAAATATTTGGGATAGACATCATCCTGTTTCATATGATCACACAAGGAGAGCCTCACTGAGTAATACACACCTGGGGAAGAGTTAGAAGTCTACTTTATATGGCCACTCATTTACAGCCTCAGTGAATAATGCACATGTGTGGAATAGACACTAGTCTATTTTATATGGCCACAAAATCAAAGCCTGAGTGAGTAATGCACAACTTTGGAATAGTCAGTAGTCTATTCCATATGCCCATATATTCAGAGTCTGAGTCAATAATACACACCTGGGGAATAGTCAGAAGTCTATTTCATATGGTCACTAACTCAAAGACTCATTAAATGATACACACCTGTGGACTAGTCAGGAGTCTATTTTATATGGCCAAAGTTTCAGAGCCTCAGTGAATAATGCATATCTGGGGAATACTCAGGACGCTATTACATATGGCCTCTCTTTCAGAGCTTCACTGAATAAGGAACACCTGTATTGTAGTCAGAATTCTATTTCATATAGCCACATATTCAGAGCCTCACTGAATAACATACACCTTGGGAAAGTCAAGTTTCTATGTCGTATAGCCACTCATTTAGAGCCGAACCTAAAATGCACGCCTGAGGAGTATTCAGTAGTCGCTTTCCTATGGCCACTCATTCAGAGCCTCACTGAATAATACAGACCTATGGAAAAGTCAGGAGTGTATTTCACATGGCCACTCATTCAGAACCTCAGTGAAGAATCATATATACCTGGGAATACTCAGGATTCTATTTAATATAGCCACTTATTCAGAGACTCACTGAATGATGCACACCTGGGGAATAGTCTGGAGTCTATTTGATATGACTGTTCACCCAGTGCCTCAGTGAAAATGCACAGCTGAGAAATAGTCAAGAGGATATAGTCAGGAGTCTATTTTATATGGTCACTCATTCAGAAACTCACTGAATGATACACAACTGGGGAATAGTCAGAGTCCATGCCATATGGCCACTCAATCACAGCATTACTGAATAATGCACAATGGGGCAATAGTCAGGAGTCTATTTCATATGGCCTCTTATTCAGAGCTTCAGTGCATAATAAACAGCTGTGGAGTAGTCAGGACCCTATTTAAGGTAGCCCCAAATTAAGCACCTCCCTGAATGATACACACATGAGTGATTGTCAGGAGGCTATTTGATATGGACACTCATACAGAACCTCTTTGAATACTGCACATGTGGGAATAAACACTAGTCTATTTCATATGGTGATTCGTTTGGAATATCAAGGAATAATGCACACCTGTGGAGTAAAATGGGGTCTATTTCATATGGCCACTCTTTCAGTGTTTCAGTGAATAATATGTATATCTGAATAGTCAGGAATCTTTTTCATATGGCCACTCGTTCAGGGCCTCAGTGAATAATACACCCCTTGGAAACAGTCAAGAGTCTACTTCAAATGTCTACACATTCAGGGTCTCTGTAAATAATGCACACCTGGGCAATAGCCAGGAGTCTCTTTTTATGCCCACTTATTCAGAGTCTCATTCAATAATACACACCTAAGGAAGAGTTAAGAGTCTACTTCATATAGCCACTCATTTAGAGCCTCAGTGAATAATACACACCTGGGTGATAGTCAGGAGTCTATTTTATATGGCCACTCATTCAGAACCTCAGTGAAGAATCATATATACCTGGGAATACTCAGGATTCTATTCCATACTACCACTCATTCAGAGTCTCACTGAATAATGCACAATGGGGCAATAGTCAGGTGTCTATTTTATATGGCCACTCTTTCAGTGTTTCAGTGAATAATGCACACCTGTGGAATAGTCAGGTGTCTATTTTATATGGCCACTCATTCAGTGCCTCACTGAATGATACACACCTGGGTGATAGTCAGGAGTCTATTTCATATGGCCACTCATTCAGTGCCTCACTGAATAATACACACCTGGGTGATAGTCAGGAGTCTATTTTATATGGCCACTCATTCAGAGCCTCACTGAATAATGCACACATGGAGAATAATTAGGAGTCTATGTCATATGGCTACTGATTCACACAATCAGTGAATAATGCACACCTGGGGAATAGTCAGAAGTCTATTTCATATGGCCACTCATTCAGAGCCTCACTGAATAATACACACCTGGGTGATAGTCAGGAGTCTATTTCATATGGCCACTCATTCAGAGAATTACTGAATAATGCACACCTGGGGAATAGTCAGAAGTCTATTTCATATGGCCACTCATTCAGAGCCTCACTGAATGATACACACCTGGGTGATAGTCAGGAGTCTATTTCATGGCCACTCATTCAGAGCCTCACTGAATAATGCACACCTGTGGAGTAGTCAGGAGTCTATTTTATATGGCCACTCATTCAGAGCCTCACTGAATAATGCACACATGGAGAATAATTAGGAGTCTATGTCATATGGCTACTGATTCACACAATCAGTGAATAATACACACCTGGGTGATAGTCAGGAGTCTATTTTATATGGCCACTCATTCAGAGCCTCACTGAATAATACACACCTGGGGAATAGTCAGAGTCTATTTCATATGGCCACTCATTCAGAGCCTCACTGAATAATGCACACCTGTGGAATAGTCAGGTGTCTATTTTATATGGCCACTCATTCAGAGCCTCAGTGAATAATGCACACCTGTGGAATAGTCAGGAGTCTATTTCATTTGGACACTCATTCTTAGCCTCAGTGGATAATATGCACCTGTGAAATAGTCAGGAGTCTATTTCATATGGCCACTCATTCAGAGTCTCATTCAATAATACACACCTGGGGAATAGTCAGGAGTCTATTTTATATGGCCACTCATTCAGAGCCTCACTGAATGTACACACCTGGGGAATAGTCAGGAGTCTATTTTATATGGCCACTCATTCAGTGCCTCACTGAATAATGCACACCTGTGGAGTAGTCAGGAGTCTATTTCATTTGGACACTCATTCTTAGCCTCAGTGGATAATATGCACCTGTGAAATAGTCAGGAGTCTATTTTATATGGCCACTCATTCAGAGCCTCAGTGAATAATACACACCTGGGGAATAGTCAGGAGTCTATTTTATATGGCCACTCATTCAGTGCCTCACTGAATGATACACACCTGGGGAATAGTCAGGACAGTTTCATATGGACACTCAATGAGTGCCTCACTGAATAATGCACACCTGTGGAATAGTCAGGAGTCTATTTTATATGGCCACTCATTCAGAGCCTCAGTGAATAATGCACACCTGTGGAATAGTCAGGTGTCTATTTTATATGGCCACTCATTCAGAGCCTCACGGAATAGTGCACACCTGGAGAATTCTCAAGAGTCTATTTTATATGGCCACTCATTCAGAGCCTCAGTGAATAATACACACCTGGGGAATAGTCAGGAGTCTATTTCATATGGCCACTCATTCAGAGCCTCAGTGAATAATACACACCTGGGGAATAGTCAGAGTCTATTTCATATGGCCACTCATTCAGAGGCTCAGTGAATAATGCACACCTGTGGAGTAGTCAGGAGTCTATTTCATATGGCCACTCATTCAGTGCCTCACTGAATAATACACACCTGGGGAATAGTCAGGAGTCTATTTCATATGGCCACTCATTCAGAGGCTCAGTGAATAATGCACACCTGTGGAGTAGTCAGGAGTCTATTTTATATGGCCACTCATTCAGAGCCTCACTGAATGATACACACCTGGGGAATAGTCAGAGTCTATTTCATTTGGACACTCATTCTTAGCCTCAGTGGATAATATGCACCTGTGAAATAGTCAGGAGTCTATTTCATATGGCCACTCATTCAGAGAATTACTGAATAATGCACACCTGTGGAATAGTCAGGAGTCTATTTCATATGGCCACTCATTCAGAGCCTCACTGAATAATACACACCTGGGGAATAGTCAGGAGTCTATTTCATATGGCCACTCAGAGAATCAGTGAATAATGCACACCTGTGGAATAGTCAGGACAGTTTCATATGGACACTCAATGAGTGCCTCACTGAATAATACACACCTGGGGAATAGTCAGGAGTCTATTTTATATGGCCACTCATTCAGAGCCTCAGTGAATAATACACACCTGGGGAATAGTCAGGAGTCTATTTCATATGGCCACTCATTCAGTGCCTCACTGAATGATACACACCTGGGGAATAGTCAGGATTCTGTTCCATAGGACCATTCATTCAGAGCCTCACTGAATAATACACACCTGGGGAATAGTCAGGAGTCTATTTCATATGGCCTCTCATTCAGAGATTCAGTGAATAATACACACCTGGGGAATAGTCAGAGTCTATTTCATATGGCCACTCATTCAGTGCCTCACTGAATGATACACACCTGGGTGATAGTCAGGAGTCTATTTTATATGGCCACTCATTCAGAGCCTCAGT
>JAKFGQ010000462.1:0-23457 GCA_021498475.1 Saguinus midas | reverse complement strand
CCATATGAAAGACTTAATTACTCCACATGTGCATTATTCACTGTGTCTGAATGAGTAGCCATATAAACTCTCATTATTCCATGTGTGCATTATTGAAAAAGGTTCTGTATGAGTGTCCATACCAAATAGACTCCTGACACTCACAGGTGTGTATTACACAGCAATACTAGAATTAGAGTTCATATGAAGAGACTCCTGACTATCACCAGGTGTGTATCATTCAGGAAGGCACTTAATTTGTGGCTATCTAAAAATGTCCTGATTACTCCATAGAAGTTTATTATTCACTGAAACTTAAATGAGAGACCATATAAAATAGACTCCTGACTATTGCTCCATTGTGAATTATTCAATAAGGTTCTAAATGAGTAGTAGTATAAAATAGAATCCTGAGGATTCAGGTGTGTATTCATAGGAGGCACAATGAGTGGCCATATAAAAATGGTCAACTATTACCCTGTGTGCATTATTCACTGAGGCTAAATGAGTGGCTACATGAAGTAGACTTAACTTTCCCAGGTGTGTATGAATGAGACTCTGACTAAGTATAAAAAAAGACTCGTGTATTGCCCAGGTGTGCGTTACTTACAGAGACTCTGAATGTAGCCATTTGAAGTAGACTTGACTATTTCTGAGGGAGTATTATTCACAGAGGCCCTGATGAGTGCCAAAAGAGATTCCTGACTTATCAGATATACATATTATTCACAGAAACACTGAAAGATGTGGCCAGGCCCCATGGGGGACATTCAGCCTCCATCAGAAGTAATCCAGAACCAAGGAACCTGGCTATATTTTTGTCACCGATCAGCAGAATGATGATGCTCAGAGCCACAAGTGTGTGAGAAAATGGCACCATGGATGGATTGGTGGAGTATACACGGGTAAGTCTTTGTGGAAGGCCATTTGCTGGCAGATATCAGCATCTTAGATGGGAGTGCCAGGCAGCCAAGGCATTCTCTTCAGCAGGCCTTCACATGAAATGTCATTTCTAGTGGCAAAAGTGGGAAGCAGCTTGTAACTCTCCATCAGTGGAGAATGGTTAGGCAAATTATGGGATGACCAACAATGAGATATCACACAGGCAGTGAAAAGCAAGGTAGATGAAGATGGGCAGATGGAAAGAATGGGCTTGATGTGCTGTTGAGTGGAATAGTCATGCCCTATCCTGCAGAGATGTGTTGGGAACAGCAGTTTGCCAAGATGGCTGAAGCAAAGGACCATAAAGGGGCTGGCTTAAACTACAGACATTCGCTGTCTCATAGTTCTGGAGGATGGAAGTCTGAAATCCAGGTGTTGGCTGGGTTCATTTGTTCTGTGGGCTGTGAAGGACAATCCAGTCAGTCCCTCTCTCTTAGCTTCCATTGGCTGGGCAGCACTCCTTGGCTTGTAGAAGCATCTCCCTTGTCTCTGCCTTCGTTTTTGCATGGCGTTCTCCCTGTGTGCATCACTGTCTCTAACATCCCCCTTTTTGTAAGGACGCCAGCCACGTTGCATGTGGGTCAACCCTAATGACTTCAGTTCTGCTTGATCACCTCAGTAATGACTCTGTCCTTATGTATAAGGCCACATTCTGAGGTCCTGGGTTTAGGACATACAGATTTTAGAAGAACACAATGCAACCCATCACAACGACAAAAAGCTGGCATGTTCCTCAGTGGACGAAGGCCTGAGTGGCTGCGGTTCCTCAGTGGATGGAAGGCCTGAGTGGCTGCAGGTTCCCTCAGTGGACGAAGGCCTGAGTGGCTGCAGGTTCCCTCAGTGGACGGCCTGAGTGGCTGCAGGTTCCTCAGGGGACGAGGCCTGAGCGGCTGCATGTTCCCTCAGGGGCGAAGGCCTGAGTGGCTGCTGGTTCCTCAGGGGACGAAGGCCTGAGTGGCTGCAGGTTCCCTCAGGGGACGAAGGCCTGAGCGGCTGCATGTTCCCTCAGGGGACGAAGGCCTGAGTGGCTGCATGTTCCCTCAGGGGACGAAGGCCTGAGTGGCTGCTGGTTCCCTCAGGGGACGAAGGCCTGAGCGGCTGCATGTTCCCTCAGGGACGAAGGCCTGAGTGGCTGCGGTTCCCTCAGGGGACGAAGGCCTGAGTGGCTGCGGGTTCCTCAGTGGATGGAAGGCCTGAGTGGCTGCAGGTTCCCTCAGTGGACGAAGGCCTGAGTGGCTGCAGGTTCCCTCAGGGGACGAAGGCCTGAGCGGCTGCATGTTCCCTCAGGGGACGAAGGCCTGAGTGGCTGCATGTTCCCTCAGGGGACGAAGGCCTGAGTGGCTGCAGGTTCCCTCAGGGGACGAAGGCCTGAGCGGCTGCATGTTCCCTCAGGGGACGAAGGCCTGAGTGGCTGCTGGTTCCCTCAGGGGACGAAGGCCTGAGCGGCTGCATGTTCCCTCAGGGGACGAAGGCCTGAGTGGCTGCGGGTTCCCTCAGGGGACGAAGGCCTGAGTGGCTGCGGGTTCCTCAGTGGATGGAAGGCCTGAGTGGCTGCAGGTTCCCTCAGGGGACGGCCTGAGTGGCTGCATGTTCCTCAGGGATGGAAGGCCTGAGTGGCTGCATGTTCCTCAGTGGACGAAGGCCTGAGTGGCTGCAGGTTCCCTCAGGGGACGAAGGCCTGAGTGGCTGCAGGTTCCCTCAGGGGACGGCCTGAGTGGCTGCAGGTTCCCTCAGGGGACGAAGGCCTGAGCGGCTGCATGTTCCCTCAGGGGACGAAGGCCTGAGTGGCTGCAGGTTCCCTCAGGGGACGAAGGCCTGAGTGGCTGCATGTTCCTCAGGGATGGAAGGCCTGAGTGGCTGCAGGTTCCCTCAGTGGACGAAGGCCTGAGGCCTGAGCGGCTGCATGTTCCCTCAGGGGACGAAGGCCTGAGTGGCTGCATGTTCCTCAGGGGACGAAGGCCTGAGTGGCTGCATGTTCCCTCAGGGGACGAAGGCCTGAGTGGCTGCTGGTTCCCTCAGGGGACGAAGGCCTGAGTGGCTGCATGTTCCCTCAGGGGACGAAGGCCTGAGTGGCTGCAGGTTCCCTCAGTGGACGAAGGCCTGAGTGGCTGCATGTTCCCTCAGGGGACGAAGGCCTGAGTGGCTGCGGGTTCCCTCAGGGGACGGAAGGCCTGAGTGGCTGCAGGGTGGTGAATAAAGGGGAGAGGAGAGGACATGGCTGGAGCGGGAAGCCTCTGAGGCATCTCAAGAGGCTATGACTACGCTGATGTTCTGGCTTCCAGCCCATGGCTCCTTCTGAAGCACAGGGCTGTACTCCATGCAGGAGGAGGGGACCCTCTCCCAAGGTACACACACAGGAGGCAGGGACCCAGACAAGCGGTGTGAGAAGTCAGAGCGTGTGTGACTGTGGGCCGGCGCCTCATTCTCCTCAGCCACAGACTGGGCCTCACGGTAGCACTGACCCTGCTGGGTTACTTGAGGATTAAATTTGATGATCCGAGGATCATGCCATCCCAGAGGGTGGCATGTGGAAGGCATGTGTGTGTGTGAGGAGTGGCAGTTGTTCTGATTCTCATTCTTTATTCAGCTCGGATCCGGGACAGGGGTGTCTGCTGACATGGAGTGCAGTGGTGGGGGAAAGGGCTTGAGGAAGGTGGGACCCAGAGGGGTGGGGAGGAGATGTCTGACTGAGGACCGTCTGAGGTCATGGTGCATCCTGAGAGCAGAGCTGAGATTGGATATCAACGATGTGGGCTCAGCAGCCCTGCAGTAGGAGCCGGGAAGGTCAGTGCCTTGGTGGCAGCAAGGCCGGGGCACTGAGAGTACTGGCGGGGCACAGTAGGGGGAACAGAAGAGAAGCAGAGCCTGGGACTGCCCTTCTGTGCTGGAAGATGGCTAACACCAGCCCCGCCTCTCCACTGTCTAGGCCGAGGGAGCCCTCTGTCCTCTGTGTGAGGGTGGTGAGTGGAGAGCGGGGCTGACGTGGGTGGTGAGTGGGGAGCAGGGGTGATGTGGGTGGTGAGTGGGGAGTGGAGGTGATGTGGGTATTGAGTGGGGAGTGGAGGTGATGTGGGTGGTGAGTGGGGAGTGGGGGTGATGTGGGTGTTGAGTGGGGAGCAGGGGTGATGTGGGTGGTGAGTGGGGAGTGGAGGTGACGTGGGTATTGAGTGGGGAGTGGAGGTGACGGGTGGTGAGTGGGAGTGGAGGTGACGTGGTGTGAGTGGGGAGGAGGTGACGTGGGTGGTGAGTGGGGAGAGGAGGTGACGTGGGTGGTGAGTGGGAAGAGGAGGTGACGGAGGTGAGTGGGGAGTGGAGGTGACGTGGGTGTGAGTGGGAGTGGAGGTGACGTGGGTGTGAGTGGGGAGTGGGTGGCGTGGGAGGTGAGTGGGGAGTGGAGGTGACGTGAGTGGTGAGTGGGGAGTGGAGGTGGCGTGGGTGGTGAGTGGGGAGAGGAGGTGGCGTGGTGTGAGTGGGGAGTGGAGGTGGCGTGGGTGTGAGTGGGAGTGGGTGGCGTGGGTGGTGAGTGGGGAGAGGAGGTGACGTGGGTGGTGAGTGGGAAGAGGAGGTGACGTGGGAGGTGAGTGGGGAGTGGAGGTGACGTGGGTGTGAGTGGGGAGTGGAGGTGACGTGGGTGTGAGTGGGGAGTGGAGGTGACGTGGTGGTGAGTGGGGAGTGGGTGACGTGGGAGGTGAGGGGAGTGGAGGTGACGTGAGTGGTGAGTGGGGAGTGTGGGTGGCGTGGGTGGTGAGTGGGGAGGAGGTGACGTGGTGTGAGTGGGGAGGAGGTGATGTGGGTGTGAGTGGGGAGGAGGTGACGTGGGAGGTGAGGGGAGTGGAGGTGACATGGGAGGTGAGTGGGGAGTGGAGGTGACGTGGAGGTGAGTGGGGTGACGTGGGTGGTGAGTGGGGAGAGGAGGTGACGTGGGTGGTGAGTGGGAGAGGAGGTGACGTGGTGGTGAGTGGGGAGTGGAGGTGGCGTGGTGTGAGTGGGGAGTGTGGGTGACGTGGGAGGTGAGTGGGGAGTGGAGGTGACGTGGGTGTGAGTGGGGAGTGGAGGTGGCGTGGTGTGAGTGGGGAGTGTGGGTGACGGAGGTGAGTGGGGAGGAGGTGACGTGGTGGTGAGTGGGGAGTGGAGGTGGCGTGGTGTGAGTAGGGAGTGTGGGTGATGTGGGTGGTGAGTGGGGAGTGGAGGTGACGTGGGTGTGAGTGGGGAGTGGGTGGCGTGGGTGGTGAGTGGGGAGAGGAGGTGGCGTGGGTGGTGAGTGGGAAGAGGAGGTGGCGTGGGAGGTGAGTGGGGAGTGGAGGTGGCGTGGTGTGAGTGGGGAGTGGAGGTGACGTGGGTGTGAGTGGGGAGTGTGGGTGACGTGGAGGTGAGTGGGGAGTGGAGGTGGCGTGGTGGTGAGTGGGGAGTGGAGGTGGCGTGGGAAGTGAGTGGGGAGTGGAGGTGGCGTGGTGTGAGTGGGGAGTGGGTGGCGTGGGTGGTGAGTGGGAAGAGGAGGTGGCGTGGGAGGTGAGTGGGAGTGAGGTGACGTGGGTGAGTGGGGAGTGTGGGTGACGTGGGTGGTGAGTGGAGTGGAGGTGATGTGGGTGTGAGTGGGGAGTGGGTGACGTGGGAGGTGAGTGGGGAGTGGAGGTGACATGGGAGTGAGTGGGGAGTGGAGGTGGCGGGAGGTGAGTGGGGAGTGGAGGTGGCGTGGTGTGAGTGGGGAGTGGGTGGCGTGGGTGGTGAGTGGGGAGTGGAGGTGGCGTGGTGTGAGTGGGGAGTGTGGGTGGCGTGGTGGTGAGTGGGGAGTAGAGGTGGCGTGGGTGGTGAGTGGGAAGAGGAGGTGGCGTGGGAGGTGAGTGGGGAGTGGAGGTGACGTGGGTGTGAGTGGGGAGTGTGGGTGACATGGGAGGTGAGTGGGGAGTAGAGGTGACGTGGGTGGTGAGTGGGGAGTGTGGGTGATGTGGGAGGTGAGTGGGGAGTGTGGGTGGCGGGAGGTGAGTGGGGAGAGGAGGTGGCGTGGGAGGTGAGTGGGGAGAGGAGGTGGCGTGGGAGGTGAGTGGGGAGTGGAGGTGGCGTGGAGGTGAGTGGGGAGTGGAGGTGGCGTGGGAGGTGAGTGGGGAGTGTGGGTGACGGGAGGTGAGTGGGGACTGTGGGTGGCGTGGGAGGTGAGTGGGGAGAGGAGGTGGCGTGGGAGGTGAGTGGGGAGAGGAGGTGGCGTGGGAGGTGAGTGGGGAATGGAGGTGGCGTGGGAGGTGAGTGGGGAGTGGAGGTGGCGTGGTGGTGAGTGGGGAGAGGAGGTGGCGTGGTGTGAGTGGGGAGTGGGTGGCGTGGGAGGTGAGTGGGGAGTGGAGGTGACGTGGTGAGTGGGGAGTGTGGGTGACGTGGGTGGTGAGTGGGGAGAGGAGGTGACGTGGGTGGTGAGTGGGGAGAGGAGGTGGCGTGGGAGGTGAGTGGGGAGTGGAGGTGGCGTGGTGTGAGTGGGGAGTGTGGGTGACATGGGAGGTGAGTGGGAGTTGAGGTGGCGTGGGTGGTGAGTGGGGAGTGTGGGTGATGGGAGGTGAGTGGGGAGTGTGGGTGGCGTGGGAGGTGAGTGGGGAGAGGAGGTGGACGTGGGTGGTGAGGGGAGTGGAGGTGGCGTGGGAGGTGAGTGGGGAGTGGAGGTGGCGTGGGAGGTGAGTGGGGAGTGGGTGACGTGGGAGGTGAGTGGGGACTGTGGGTGACGTGGGAGGTGAGTGGGGAGAGGAGGTGGCGTGGGAGGTGAGTGGGGAGAGGAGGTGGCGTGGAGGTGAGTGGGGTGTGGGTGGCGTGGGAGGTGAGGGGAGTGGAGGTGACGTGGGTGGTGAGTGGAAGAGGAGGTGACGTGGGAGGTGAGTGGGGAGTGGAGGTGGCGTGGGTGTGAGTGGGGAGTGTGGGTGACATGGGAGGTGAGTGGGGAGTAGAGGTGACGTGGGTGTGAGTGGGGAGTGTGGGTGATGTGGGAGGTGAGTGGGGAGTGGAGGTGACGTGGGTGGTGAGTGGGAAGAGGAGGCGTGGGAGGTGAGTGGGGAGTGGAGGTGGACGTGGGTGTGAGTGGGGAGTGTGGGTGACATGGGAGGTGAGTGGGGAGTAGAGGTGACGTGGGAGGTGAGTGGGGAGTGTGGGTGGCGTGGGAGGTGAGTGGGGAGAGGAGGTGGCGTGGGAGGTGAGTGGGGAGAGGAGGTGGCGTGGGAGGTGAGTGGGGAGTGTGGGTGGCGTGGGAGGTGAGGGGAGTGGAGGTGACGTGGGTGGTGAGGGAAGAGGAGGTGACGTGGGAGGTGAGTGGGGAGTGGAGGTGGCGTGGGTGTGAGTGGGGAGGTGAGTGGGGAGGTGGGTGACATGGGAGGTGAGTGGGGAGTAGAGGTGACGTGGGTGAGTGGGGAGTGTGGGTGATGTGGGAGGTGAGTGGGGAGTGGAGGTGACGTGGGAGGTGAGTGGGGAATGGAGGTGGCGTGGAGGTGAGTGGGGAGTGGAGGTGGCGTGGGTGAGTGGGGAGTGGGTGACATGGGAGGTGAGTGGGGAGTAGAGGTGACGTGGTGGTGAGTGGGGAGTGGGGTGATGTGGGAGGTGAGTGGGGAGTGTGGGTGGCGTGGGAGGTGAGTGGGGAGAGGAGGTGGCGTGGGAGGTGAGTGGGGAGAGGAGGTGGCGTGGGAGGTGAGTGGGGAGTGGAGGTGGCGTGGGAGGTGAGTGGGGAGTGGAGGTGACGTGGGTGGTGAGTGGGGAGAGGAGGTGACGTGGGTGTGAGTGGGGAGTGTGGGTGACGTGGGAGGTGAGTGGGGAGTGGAGGTGACGTGGTGGTGAGTGGGGAGTGGAGGTGACGTGGGTGTGAGTGGGGAGTGTGGGTGACGTGGGAGGTGAGTGGGGAGTGGAGGTGACGTGGGAGGTGAGTGGGGAGTGGAGGTGACGTGGGTGTGAGTGGGGAGTGTGGGTGACATGGGAGGTGAGTGGGGAGTAGAGGTGACGTGGGTGGTGAGTGGGGAGTGTGGGTGATGTGGGAGGTGAGTGGGGAGTGGGGGTGACGTGGGAGGTGAGTGGGGAGTGGAGGTGACGTGGGTGGTGAGTGGGGAGTGTGGGTGACGTGGGAGGTGAGTGGGGAGTGGGGGTGATGTGGGAGGTGAGTGGGGAGTGGAGGTGGCGTGGGTGGTGAGTGGGGAGTGTGGGTGACGTGGGAGGTGAGTGGGGAGTGGAGGTGGCGTGGGGTGGTGGGCAGGGACTATGGAGTTATGCCAGCTGTGCTGAGTAGGGGATTTGGGGCTGAACTGTGGGCTGTTTATAGGGGGATATAGGGTTATGCTGGGGGTCGTGAGAATGGTCTGTGCTTTCACTTACCAATGTGTTTTCAGCGTCAGGCTGGGAGTTCTAGAAACGAACGACACAGAAGACAAGGCTCAGTGTTCCAGTTTGTAACCCACTTCAGACGGTGCACACAGGCTCTCCCTTTGTGTGGGCACCGAATGGGTGAGCGTCCTGAGTACCTGCAGGCAGCTCTCCCTCCACAAACCCCAAATCTACAGGACACAGAGGTGAGGAGCTGCAAACACAGAATCCCCGCCGGCCAGGGGCCTTCCTGCAACCACAGATGCTGACCCACCCACTCAGGCCCCAGTGGCCTTGGGACAGGGTCCCTCCTGTCTACACTGGATCTAGGTGGAGGCAGGGCAGGGTCTCCTCTTGTCTGCACTGGGTCCAGGTGGAGGTGGGGCAGGGTCTCCTGTCTATGCTGGGTACAGGTGAAGGTGGGGCAGGTCTCCTGTCTACACTGGGTGCAGGTGGAGGTGGGGCAGGTGTCCTGTCTACACTGGGTGTAGGTGAAGGTGGGGCAGGGTCTCCTGTCTACACTGGGTGTAGGTGAAGGTGGGGCAGGGTCTCCTGTCTATGCTGGGTGCAGGTGAAGGTGGGGCAGGGTCTCCTGTCTATGCTGGGTACAGGTGAAGGTGGGGCAAGGTCTCCTGTCTACACTGGGTCCAGTTAGAAATGTGGCAGGGTTTTCTCCTGTCTGCACTGAGTCCAGGTGAAGGTGGGGCAACGTGTCCTGTCTACACTGGGTCCAGTTAGAGGTGGGGCAGGATCTCCTTCTGTGTACACTGGGTGCAGGTGGAGGTGGGGCAGGGTCTCCTGTCTACACTGGGTGCAGGTGGAGGTGGGGCAGGGTTCCCTCCTGTCTACACTGGGTCCAGTTAGAGGTGGGGCAGGGTCTCCTTCTGTCTACACTGGGTGCAGGTGGAGGTGAGGCAGGGTTCCCTCCTGTCTACACTGGGTCCAGTTAGAGGTGAGGTAGGGTCTCCTTCTGTCTACACTGGGTCCAGGTGGAGGTGGGGCAGGGTCCCCTCCTGTCTACACTGGGTGCAGGTGGAGGTGGGGCAGGGTCCCCTCCTGTCTACACTGGGTGCAGGTGGAGGTGGGGCAGGGTCCCCTCCTGTCTACACTGGGCCCCTGGGGCTTGCACCCACCTCTTTGCACACGTGCAGCTGGTACCGGAACTCCAGGTAGTGCAGGCGCTGGTGCGTCCTGGGCTGTTTCCAGCGCACCAGACACTGCGTCTTGTTACAGGTCATGGTGACATTGCTGGGCGGGTCGAAGCGTTCTGTAACGAGGGTGCCGGACTCACCCCTGAACCCGGGGCCCATGCGCCTGCCCGCTCCCTCCCAGACAAAGTAGCTCACGCCTGTGATTCCAGCACTTTGGGAGGCCGAGGCGGGCAGATCACCTGAGGTCAGGAGTTCGAGGCCAGCCTGGCCGACACGGTGAAACCCCGTCTCTACTGAAAATGCAAAACATTAGCTACTTGGGAGGCTGAGGAAGGAGAATTGCTTAAACCCCAGAGGCAAATTGTTCATGGACAGCCACGGAAGGGGAGGCTGTGGGAGCCAGGCAGGATGGACAGGCAGGTGCCAGGCACAGCAGAGACGCCCATGGGGGCAGGGCCCCAGGTCGGAGGTGGGGATGGTCTGGGCGAGTGTCCAGGGCCTCAAGAGGCCGGAGGCGTCCAGGGAATGAAAGAGGCTGTGGGTGGGGTGCGGCGGGCTTGGGAAGAGGACAGGGTGTGGGTTTGGGGGTCACCTCCAATATACCAGCCTGGAGAAGGTGCTGCTGAGGAAGGAAGAAATGAGGAGAGGGAGGGAGGAGGAATGGAGTGAAGGAGAAGGGAGGGGAGGAAGGAATGAGGGGACACGGGGAGAGATGGGGGCACACAGTGGCGTCATCTTGTCTCACTGCAGCCTCCACCAAGATTCAACCGATTCTCCTGCCTCAGCCTCTCAAATAGCTGGGATTACAGGCACCTGCCATCACGCCCGGCTAATTTTGCATATTTATTAGAGACTCGGTTTCTCCATGTTGGCCAGGCTGGTCTTGAACTCCCGACCTCAGGTGATCCACCCGCCTCGACCTCCCAAAGTGCTGGAATCACAGGCGTGAGCCTCCGCGCCCGGCCAATTACACAGATTTTAAGGCAAATTTTTTCTCACCTATAAACAGGAAATCGTATGATTTATTTCTTTCTCTCTTTTTTTTTGTCAGCATTTTTGCAAGCGAGTTATTCTCACCGATTTTGTTTGTGTCCAAAAGCGAATCGAAGAACTGGATCCCGGCTTCTCGGCTGGTTCCGGTCACCAGGAAGTAATTGCGGGAGGTTAACCCCGTCCGGTTCGTCAGGTGACACCCCACGTGGGTGCCGGCGTCCTGCACGTAATAAGGACACCGAATGTCCCTTCCCTGAAGGATTGCAAAGTGTTCAGAGACCAGCGGGGAAAACCACACAGAACAAACACAAATCCACAAAGCAACACCACGAAAACACAAAACACTAAGAGAAAACCAGCACTTTGAGAAGCCGAGGAGGTTGAACCACGAGGTCGAGATCGAGACCAGCCTGGCCAACATGGTGAAACCCAGTCTCTACTAAAAATACAAAAAAAAATTAGCCGGGACAGGTGGTGCGTGCCTGTAATCCCAGCTACTCAGGAGGCTGAGGCAGGAGAATCGAATGAATTCAGGAAGCGGAGGTTGCAGTGAGCCGAGATCCTGCAACTGCACTCCAGCCTGGCGCCTGATTACAGAGTGAGACTCTGTCTAAAAACATAACAAAAATAACCTGGGCGCGGTGGCTCATGCCTGTAATCCCAGCGCTTTGAGAGGTAAGGTGGACGGATCACTTGAGGTCAGGAGTTCGAGCCCAGCTGGCCGAGATGGTGAAACCCCGTCTCTATTTAAAATATAAAAATTAGCTGGGCATGGTGCTGTGCACCTGTAATCCCAGCTACTCAGGAGGCTGAGGCAGGAGAATCGCTTTAACCGGGAGGCGGAGGTTGCAGTGAGCCAGGATCATGCCATTGCACTCCAGCCTGGGCGACAGAGCAAGACTCTGCCTCAAAGAAAGAAAAAGAGAAAAAATGAACAGCATTATTTTCCCCATCCCTGCCTTCCTCATAATTGTTCACATGACGTGAACACTTACTTTGAGTCTTGTATGGACAAAACATACTGGACATCGCGGGGGGCGGTTGGACCCCTCGCCCAGCTGCAGTTCATGAAATCCGCATTGTAGATCAAGCAGGAAAAATTCCGGGCAGCGGTCCCCTCCCTACCTGGGGAGAGGCAGAAACAAGACAATTTTCACTCAAAAGGTAAACGGGGCTGGGCGCGGTGGCTCACGCCTGTAATCCCAGCACTTTGGGAGGCCGAGGCGGGTGGATCACGAGGTTAAGAGATCGAGACCATCCTGGCCAACATGGTGAAACCCCGTCTCTACTAAAAATACAAAAAAAAATTAGCCGGGAGAGGTGGCACGTGCCTGTAATCCCAGCTACTCAGGAGGCTGAGGCAGGAGAATCGAATGAATTCAGGAAGCGGAGGTTGCAGTGAGCCGAGATCCTGCAACTGCACTCCAGCCTGGCGCCTGATTACAGAGTGAGACTCTGTCTATAAAAAACATAACAAAAATAACCTGGGCGCGGTGGCTCATGCCTGTAATCCCAGCGATTTGGGAGGTGAGGTGGACGGATCACTTGAGGTCAGGAGTTCGAGCCCAGCTGGCCGAGATGGTGAAACCCCGTCTCTACTTAAAATATAAAAATTAGCTGGGCGTGGTGCTGTGCACTTGTAATCCCAGCTACTCAGGAGTCTGAGGCAGGAGAATCGCTTTAACCGGGAGGCGGAGGTTGCAGTGAGCCAGGATCACGCCATTGCACTCCAGCCTGGGCAACAGAGCAAGACTCTGCCTCAAAGAAAAAGAGAAAAAATGAACAGCATTATTTTCCCCTTATCCCTGCCTTCCTCATAATTGTTCACATGACGTGAACACTTACTTTGAGTCTTGTATGGACAAAACATACTGGACATCGCGGGGGGCGGTTGGACCCCTCGCCCAGCTGCAGTTCATGAAATCCGCATTGTAGATCAAGCAGGAAAAATTCCGGGCAGTGGTCCCCTCCCTACCTGGGGAGAGGCAGAAACAAGACAATTTTTACTCGAAAGGTAAACGGGGCTGGGCGCGGTGGCTCACGCCTGTAATCCCAGCACTTTGGGAGGCCGAGGCGGGTGGATCACGAGGTTAAGAGATCGAGACCATCCTGGCCAACATGGCGAAACCCCGTATCCACTAAAAATCCAAAAAAAAAAAAAAATAGCTGGGCCTGGTGGCAGGTGCCTGTAGCCCCACCTACTGGGGAGGGTGAGGCAGGAGAATTGCTTGAACCTGGGAGGCAGAGGTTGCAGTGAGCCGAGACTGTGTCACTGCACTCCAGCCTGGGCAACAGAGCAAGACTCCACACACACACACACACACACACACACACACAAAATCCAACTTGATTTATGGAGCAAATAAAACCGTTGGAAACTGGCCTCACCTTCTGTGTACACAGTCACCGTCCCTGATCTGCGCTAAGACTGTCACTTTTTCACAGGCCAGAAACCCCAAATTATCCTGAAACCTCAAGAGAAAAAGAATTCACCCAACTCATAGGTATTTAATGGTGCAAACCTATGGTCGGCTCAGCTTTAAAAATGTCCTATCTGGGGTCAGGTGTGGTGGCTCACACCTGTAATCCCAGCACTCTGAAAGGCCGAGGTGGGTGGATCATGAGGTCAGGAGTTCAAGACCAGCCTGGCCAAGATGTTGAAACCCCGTCTCTACTAAAAATACAAAACTCGGCTGGGTGCAGTAGCAGGCACCTGTAATCCCAGCTACTCGGGAGGCTGAGGCAGAGAATCACTTGAACCCGGGACGGGGGACGGAGGCTGCAGTGAGCTGAGATTGCGCCACGGCACTCCAGCCTGGCGACAGAGTGAGACTCCGTCTCAAATAAAAGGAACAAAGTTCCATCAAGCCAATTTAAAGGGCCTATGTAAAAATTAATTTATTCTTGGCTGGGTGTGGTGGCTCAGACCTGTAATCCCAGCACTTTGGGAGGCTGAGGCAGGCGGAGCACCTGAGGTCAGGAGTTCGAGACAAGCCTCGCCAACATGGTGAAACCCTGTGTCTCCTAAAGACAGAATAAAGTAGCCGGTGCGGTGGTGTGCGCCTGTAATCCCAGCTACTCAGGAAGCTGAGGCAGGAGAATTGCTTGAATGGAGGGGGAGGGGTTGGGAGATGGGGAGGTAGAGGTCGCAGTGAGCCAAGATCGCACAATTGCCCTCCAGCCTGGCGACAGAGCGGGAGTCCGTCTCAAAATAAATAAATACAAATAAAAAGTAAAACTATTATTCTTGCTACAGTGAATACAAATAATCCTAGCACTGAGAGGCCGAGTTGGGGGAATCACCTGAGGTTGGGAGTTCGAGACCAGACTGACCAACATGGAGAAACCCCGTCTCCAAAAATACAAAGTTAGCCGGGCGTAGTGGCGCACACCTGTAATAGCAGCTACTCGGGAGGCTGAGAACTGCTTGAACCCGGGAGGTGGAGGTTGCAGTGAGCCGAGATGGCACCCACAATCAAATCTCCGCCACCCAGGGTTCCAGGAAACACTTCCCACAGGCCACCTGCAAAGCCAACCTTCAGCCACTAGGACCCACTCCATCCCTAGAAGACTTAGGTCCCTCTTCTCTCCCACATCCCTAGGAGTCCTGGGTCACTCTGCCACCTCCCCCCATCCCTAGGGGTCCCGGGTCACAACCCTGCCCCATCCCTAGGGATCCTGGGTCACTCTCACCCCCTATCCCTAGGGGTTCCAAGTCAGTCTCCCCTCCCCCATCCCTACAGGTCCAGGGTCGCTCTCCCCTCCCTCATCCCTAGGGGTCCTGGGTCTCTCTCCTCCCCATCCCTAAGGGTACCGGGTCACCCTCACCTCCTATCCCTAGGGGTCCCTGGTCAATCTCCCCTCCCCCATCCCAAAGGGTCCCGGGTCACCCTCCCCCCCATCCCTAGGGGTCGCCGGTCACTCTCCTTCCCCATCCCTAGGGGTTCCGGGTCACTCTCCCCTCCCCCATCCATAGGGGTCCTGAGTCTCTGGGCCCAGCTGCTTGAGCCCCTCCGTCCCCGGCCCCGCCCGCTCAGGCCCAGGCCGCACCGCGTTGCTGATGATCTCAGCAGCTTCCCAATAACCAGGAACAGAACCATAACGTCCACGCCAGGAGCCAGGAGGCCACAGACTTGAGCCCGGAGCCGACGGCAAGAGCTGAGCGGCTCCGGAAATACCGCGGCCCACCTCCCCGAGGCCATGCACAGACCACGCCTCCATCGACCTCCCGCGAGGTCCTGCAAAGCCCCGCCGTCCTCGCCCTCGCATCTAGGCCACGCCAAGACCACGCCTCCATCGACCTCCGGAGAGGTCCCGCAAAGCCCCGCCGCCCTGGACCTCGCATCTAGGCCACGCCAAGACCAAGCCTCCATCGACCACCAGCGAGGTCACACCCAAGCGTCGCTGCCACAAACCTCTCATGAGGCCACGCCGAGACCACGCCTCCATGGCAATAGAGTGTGTCCTGCAAAGAAGACACAGGAAGTAAGTCCCGCACAGGGGAGGAACTGAAGTGTGTCAACATTAGGAGATTAACGAGAAATGTGGCCTGCACAGGGGAAGAACAGAAAGTGTGTGCTTCACAAGGGAAGAAAAGTAAGTGTGTCCTGCTAAAAGGAGACACAGGAAGTATGTCCCACACAGGGTAGGAACAAAAGTTGTGTCCTGCAGAGAGGATAAACGGCAGATGTGTCCTGTACAGGGGAGACACAAGAAGTGTGTTCTGCACAGAAAAGAAACAGGAAGTGTGTCCTGCACAGATGGGCAATAGAGTGTGTCATTCACAGAGCTGAAAGAAGAGCAGTGTCCTTCCCAGAACAAAAGCAGAAACTGTGTCTTGCACAGGGGAGGAACAGAAAATATGTCTGTCTTGCACAGGGTAGGAATATGTCTGTTTTACGAGAGTGACAGGAAGTGAGTCTAGCACAGGAAAAACACAAGTGTGTTCTGCACAGAGAAAGAAAAGGAAGTACGTGTGTCTCAGGACAGCAACAGGAAGCGTGTCCTGCACAGAGGAAGAACAGGAAGTACCTGTCTCAGAAGACAAACAAGAAGTGTGTCCTGCACAGGAGAAACACAGAAAGTGTGTCATTCACAGGGGGAGAACAGGAAGTAGGTCTGTCTCAGAGAGCAACAGGAAGTGTGTGCTCAACGGGAGAAACACAGGAAGCGTGTCATGCACAGAGGAAGATGAGGAAGTAGGTCTGTCTCAGCAGAGCAACAGAATGTGTGTGCTCAACGGGAGAAACACAGAAGTGTGTCCTGCACAGAGGAAGAACAGGAAGTACCTCTGTCTCAGGAGGGAAACCGAGAGTGTCTTACATAGGAGAAACACAGGACATGTGTCCTGCACAGAAAGAACAGAAAGTACGTATTTCTCAACAGAGCAAAAGAAAGTATGTCATGCACAGGAGAAAGACAGAAAATGTGTCCTGCACAAAGGAAGCACAGGAGGTACATCTGTCTCAGGAGAGAAACAGGAAGTGTGTCCTGCCCAGGAGAAACACAGGAAGTGTTTCCTGCAAAAAGAAAAATCAGGAAGTAGGTTTGTCTCAGGAGAGCAACAGAAAGTGTGTGCTCCATGGAAGAAACACAGAAAGTGTGTCCTCCACAAAGGAAGAACAGGAAGCACGTTTGTCTCAGGAGAGCAACAGAAAGTGTGTCCTGCACAGGAGAAATACAGGAAGTGTGTCCTGCACAGAGGAAAAACAGGAGGTATGTCTGTCTCAGGAGAGAAACAGGAAGTGTATCCTGCACGGGAGAAAGACAGGAAGTGTGTCCAGCACAGAGGAAGATCAGGAAGTACGTCTGTCACAGGAGAGACACACAAAGCATGTCCTGCCCAGGAGAAATACAGAAAGTGTGTCCTGCACAGAGAAAAAACAGGAAGTACATCTGTCTCAGGAAAGACACAGGAAGTGTGTCTTGCACAGAGAAGAACAGGAAGTACGTTTGTCTCAGGAGAGCAACAGAAAGTGTGTCCTGCACAGGAGAAACACAGGAAGTGTGTCCTGCACAGAGGAAAAACAGGAGGTATGTCTGTCTCAGGAGAGAAACAGGAAGTGTATCCTGCACGGGAGAAAGACAGGAAGTGTGTCCAGCACAGAGGAAGATCAGGAAGTACGTCTGTCACAGGAGAGACACACAAAGCATGTCCTGCCCAGGAGAAATACAGAAAGTGTGTCCTGCACAGAGAAAAAAACAGGAAGTACATCTGTCTCAGGAAAGACACAGGAAGTGTGTCTTGCACAGAGGAAGAACAGGAAGTAGGTCTGTGTGAGGAGAGCAACAGGAAGTGTGTCCTGCACGGGAGAAAGACAGGAAGTGTGTCCAGCACAGAGGAAGATCAGGAAGTACGTCTATCTCAGGAGAGACACAGGAAGTGTGTACTCCACAGGAGAAACACAGGAAGTGTTTCCTGCACAGAGAAAGAACAGGAAGTATGTTTATCTCAGGAGAGCCAAAGAAAGTGTGTCCTACACAGAAGAAACACAGGATGTGTGTCCTGCACTGAGGAAGAACAGGAAGTATGTATTTCTCAAAAGAACCAAAGAAAGTGTGTCCTGCACAGGAGAAACACAGGAAGTATGGCATGAACAGAGGAAGCACAGGAAGTTTATCTGTCTCAGGAGAGAAATAGGAAGTGTGTCCTGCATAGGAGACACACAGGAAGTGTGTCCTGCACAGAGGAAGAACAGGAAGTACATGTGTCTCAGGAGAGCAAAAGGAAGTGTGTCCTGCACAGAGGAAAAACAGGAAGTACATCTGTCTCAGGAGACACAGGAAGTGTGTCCTGCACAGAGGAAAAACAGGAAGTACGTCTGTCTCAGGAAAGACACAGAAAGTGTGTCCTGCCAGGAGAAACACAGGAAGTGTGTCCTGCACAGAGGAAAAACAGGAAGTGCATCTGTCTTAGGAGAGCAACAGGAAGCGTGTCCTGCACAGGAGAAACACAGGATATGTGTCCTGCACAGAGTAAGAACAGAAAGTACATCTGTCTCAGGAGAGACACACGAAGTGGGTCCTGCACAGAGAAAGAGCAGGAAGTCAGTCTCAGGAGAGGAACAGGAAGTGTGTCCTGCACAGGAGAAACAGAGGAAGTGTGTCATGCACAGAGGAAAAACAGAAAGTGCGTCTGTCTCAGGAGAGCAACAGGAAGTGTGTCCTACACTAAAGAAACAAGGCAAGTGTGTCCTGCACACAAGAAACACAGGAAGTGTGTCCTGCACAGGAGAAACAGAGGAAGTGTGTCATGCACAGAGGAAAAACAGAAAGTGCGTCTGTCTCAGGAGAGCAACAGGAAGTGTGTCCTGCACTAAAGAAACAAGGCAAGTGTGTCCTGCACAGAAGAAACACAGGAAGTGTGTCCTGCACACAGGAAAAGCAGGAAGTAGGTCTGTCTCAGGAGAGCAACAGGAAGCGTGTCCTGCACAGGAGAAAAACAAGAAGTGTTTCCTGCACAGAGGAAGAACAGTAAGTACGTCTCTCTCAGAGAACAGAAAGTCTGTCCTGCACAGGAGAAACACAGGAAGTGTGTCCTGTACAGAGGAAGAACAGAAAGTAGGTCTGTCTTAGGAGAGCAACAGGAAGTGTGTCTTGCACTGGAGAAACACAGGAAGTGTGTCCTGCATAGAGGAAAAAGAGTAAGTACCTCTGTCTCAGGAGAGCAACAGAAAGTGTGTCCTGCACAGGAGAAACACAGGAAGTGTGTCCTGCACACAGAAATAACAGCAAATATGTCAGTCTCACGGAAGGAAAAGGAAGTGTATGCTGCACAGGAGAAACACAGGAAGTGTGTCTTGCACAGAGGAAGAACAGGAAGTAGGTCTGTTTCAGGATAGCAACAGGAAGTGTGTCCTGGAGAGGAGAAATACAGAAAGTGTATCCTGCACAGAGGAAGAACAGGAAGTAGGTTTGTCTCAGAAGAGCAACAGGAAGTGTGTCCTGCACAGAAAGAGAACAGTAAGTACCTCTGTCTCAGGAGGGTAACAGAAAGTGTGTCCTACACAGGAGAAACACAGGAAGTGTGTCCTGCACACAGAAATAACAGCAAACATGTCAGTCTCACGGAAGGAAAAGGAAGTGTATGCTGCACAGGAGAAACACAGGAAGTGTGTCTTGCACAGAGGAAGAACAGGAAGTAGGTCTGTGTGAAAAAAGCAACAGAAGGTGTGTCCTGCATAAGAGAAACACAGAAAATGTGTCCTGCACAGAGAAAGAACAGCAGGTATGTCTGTCTCAGGAGAGTGACATGAAGTGTGCCCTGCACAGGAGAAACAGAAAGTGTGACTTACACAAAGGAAAAACAGAAAGTAAGTCTGTGTGGAGAGCAACAGGAAGTGTGTCCTGCACAGAAAAAGAACAGAAAGTAGGTCTCAGGAGAGCAACAGAAAGTGTGTCCTGCACAGGAGAAACACAGGAAGTGTGTCCTGCACAGAGGAAGAACAGAAAGTAGGCCTGTGTCAGGAGAGCCGCAGGAAGTGTAAATTTTTTTTTTTTGAGACAGAGTTTTGCTCATTACCCAGGCTGCAGCGCAGTGGTGCAATATCAGCTCACCGCAACCTCCGCCTCCTGGGTTCAGGCAATTCTCCTGCCTCAGCGTCCTGAGTAGCTGGGACTACAGGTGCGCACCACCATGACCAGCTAATTTTTGTATTTTTAGTAGAGACGGCGTTTCACTATGTTGACCAGGATGGTCTGGATGTCTTGACCTCGTGATCCACTGGCCTCGGCCTCCCAAAGTGCTGGGATTACAGGCGCCTGGCCTACTTTTTATTTTTATATATTTTATTTTTTGACATGGAGTCTCGCTCTGTCGCCCAGGCTGGAGTGCAATGATATGATCTCAGCTCACTGCAACCTCCACCTCCTGGGTTCAAGTGATTCTCCTGCCTCAGCCTCCCAAGGAGCTGGGAAAACAGGTGCCCGCCACCACACCAAGCTAATTTTTGTGATTTTAGTAGAGATGGGGTTTCGCCATGTTGGACAGGCTGGTCTTGAACTCCTGAACACAGGTGATCTGCCTGCCTCAACCTCCCAAAATGCTGGGATGGGGAGCCCCATTGTCTGGCCTGATCCTGTTTAAAAGGTGGTTCTATAATCAGCTGTAAAGCTCTAACAGATGCTCGTGAATGTAGGTTTCTGACAACTTTGGAGATTGCCACATCAGAATAGAAAGAAAAAAAGTTTGGGATTTTTGAAAAGCGAAAATGTTCATTAATATCAAGCAGGACAGAACTGAACTGAATTGACTCAACTAATAGTAGACTGGGGTGATCTTTTTCACATTTTAAGTCTTCTTAATTTATGGCAATAAAGTTATTTCCATAAGTGCAGTAACAATATGCTTTCTGGCTGGGCTCGGTGGCTCACAACTGTGATGTCAGCACTTTGGGAGGCCCAGCCGGGTGGATCACGAGGTCAAGAGATCCAGACCATCCTGGTCAACATGGTGAAACCCCGTCTCTATTAAAAATACAAAAATTAGCTGGGCATGGTGGCACGTGCCTGTAATCCCAGCTACTCAGGAGGCTGAGGCAGGAGAATTGCCTGAACCCAGGAGGCAGAGGTTGCCGTGAGCCGAGATTGTGCCATTGCACTCTAGCATGGGTAACAAGAGCAAAACTCCGTCTCAAAAAAAAAAAAAAAACTAGCTGGTCGTGTTGGCATGCATCTGTAATCCTAGCTACTCGGAAGGCAGGAGAATCACTTGAACCTGGGAGGAAGAGGTTGCACTGAGCCAAGATCACGCCATTTCACTCCAGCCTGGACAAAAGAGTGACACTCCGTCTCAAAAACAAAAACAAAAAAAATCTGTTTTCTTTAGTAACAGGACACAACAGAAAAAACTGGTTATTTTGCCAAGGCTTTGGCTGGAATGGTGTGCACCCCTCTAAAAAAATCAAACTTGAGGCCGGCCGCGGTGGCTCAGGGCTGCAATCCCAGCACTTTGGGAGGCCGAGGCGGGCGGATCACAAGGTGAAGTGATCGAGACCATCCTGGCCAACATGGTGAAACCCCGTCTCTCCTAAAAATACAAAAAAATTAGCTGGACCTGGTGGCAGGCGCCGGTAGTGCCAGCTACTGGGGAGGGTGAGGCAGGAGAATCACTCGAACCCGAAAAGCGGACGTTGCAGTGAGCAGAGACTGTGCCACTGTGCTCCAGCCTGGGAGACAGAGCAAGACTCCGTCTCAAAAAAAAAAAAAAATTCAACTTGACTTATGGAGCCAATAAAACCGTTGGAAACTGGCCTCATCTTCTGTGTACACAGTCACCGTACAGAGTCCCTGATCTGCGCTAAGACTGTCACTTTCTCACAGGCCAGGAACCCCAAATTATCCTGAAACCTCAAGAGGAAAGGAATTCACCCAACTCATAGGTATTTAATGGTGCAAACCCATGGTGGGCTCAGCTTTAAAAAGGTCCTATCTGGGGTCAGGTGTGGTGGCTCACACCTGTAATCCCAGCACTCTGGGAGGCCGAGGCGGGTGGATCATGAGGTCAGGAGTTCAAGACCAGCCTGGCCAAGATGTTGAAACCCCGTCTCTACTAAAAATACAAAACTTGGCTGGGTGCAGTAGCAGGCACCTGTAATCCCAGCTACTCGGGAGGCTGACGCAGAGAATCACTTGAACCCGGGGCGGGGGACGGAGGCTGCAGTGAGCTGAGATTGCGCCACAGCACTCCAGCCTGGGCGACAGAGTGAGACTCCGTCTCAAATAAAGAAAGGTCCTACCTTAGATTCCTCGTGTGGAACAAAGTTCCATCAACGCCAATTTAAAGGGCCTATGTAAAAATTAATTTATTCTTGGCTGCGTGTGGTGGCTCAGACCTGTAATCCCAGCACTTTGGGAGGCCGAGGCAGGCAGACCACCTGAGGTCAGGAGTTCGAGACCAGAGTCCCAAACATGGTGAAACCCTGTGTCTCCTAAAGACAGAATAAAGTAGCCGGGTGCGGTGGTGTGCGCCTGTAATCCCAGCTACTCAGGAGGCTGAGGCAGGAGAATTGCTTGAATGGAGGGGGAGGGGTTGGGAGATGGGGAGGTAGAGGTCGCAGTGAGCCAAGATCGCACAACTGCCCTCCAGCCTGGCGACAGAGCGGGAGTCCGTCTCAAATAAATAAATACAAATAAAAAGTAAAACTATTATTCTTGCTACGGTGAATACAAATAATTAGGCCAAGTATCAGCCTTGGCCACGCTGTGGCTCAGGCCTGTAATCCCAGCACTGAGAGGTCGAGTCAGGCAGATCACCTGAGGTTGGGAGTTCGAGACCAGACTGACCAACATGGAGAAACCCCGGTCTCTCCAAAAATACAAAGTTAGCCGGGCGTCGTGGCGCACACCTGTAATAGCAGCTACTCGGGAGGCTGAGGAGAACTGCTTGAACCCGGGAGGTGGAGGTTGCAGTGAGCCGAGATGGCACCACTGCAGTCCAGCCCGGGCGACAAGAGCGAAACTCCGTGTCTAAATAAATAAATAAAGTGAATAAAATAAAAATAAAGCAAAGCAGTCTTCCATAATTATTCTTTCAATAAAACTGACAAAACTGGAAAAAGAAAATTATGTTTCAAAACCTGTCGTCACACCTGCCGTTAGATTCTGGTCTTGTCTACAGTTTTTGGTTTTTATTATTTTCTCCAGTTTGAATTCAATTTCAATTCTTCTGGCTACAAGCCTTCAAAGTAATGTTTTCAGGTTTTCTTCCTTTTTCTTTTTGCCATTTTGTTCTAACTGAAAACCACTGAAACCTAAGCTGTGCTTTCTCATAGCTCTATGAATGAAAATCTAGATGTTAGAATGGGGGATGGCTGGAAGCCCTCCAATATAAGCAGGGCTACCGGGAACAAATCAGTCTTCTCCCCTCCAGTGCTCTCCTCCATGTGATCAGGCTTCCAGAAGAAGCAGACACCCACTGCCTAGGCGCCTGCCACCCACAGTCAAATCTCCGCCACCCAGGGTTCCAGAAAACACTTCCCACAGTCCATCTGCAAAGCCAACCTTCAGCCACTAGGACCCACTCCATCCCTAGAAGACTTAGGTCCCTCTTCTCTCCCACATCCCTAGGAGTCCTGGGTCACTCTGCTCCCTCCCCCCATCCCTAGGGATCCTGGGTCACTCTCACCCCCTATCCCTAGGGGTTCCAAGTCAGTCTCCCTCCCCCATCCCTACAGGTCCAGGGTCGCTCTCCCCTCCCTCATCCCTAGGGGTCCCGGGTCACTCTCCCCTCCCCCATCCCTAGGGGTCCCAGTCACTCTCCCCTCCCCCATCCCTAGGGATCCCGGGTCAGTGTCCACTCCCCCATCCATAGGGGTCCTGAGTCGCTGGGCCCAGCTGCTTGAGCCCCTCCGTCCCCGGCCCCCGCCCGCTCAGGCCCAGGCCGCACCGCGTTGCTGAGGATCTCCCGGCGGCCTGGAGAGGCGCTGGTCAGCACCACGCATTTCTGCAGCAGTTTCCCAATACCCGAGAACAGCACCATGGCGTCCACGCCGGGAGCCGGGAGCCGGGAGCCGGGAGCCGGGAGCCGGGAGCCGGGAGGCCGCAGACTTGAGCCCGGAGCTGACTGCGTGAGCTTTGCGGCTCCGGAAATACCGCGGCCGGAGTTCCGCCTCCACGAGGCCACGCCCAGACGACGCCTCCATCGACCTCCCGCGAGGTCACGCCATCAACCTCGCCTCTAGGCCATGCTCAGAGCACAACTCCATCCACTTCTCCCGACGTCTTGCCCAAGCCCTGTCGCCAACGCCACGCCCGTACCACGCCTGCAAGGACCTCCCGCGAGTTCTCGCCCAAGCCACGCCCCCATGCCCTCGCCTCTATGCCACGCCCAGACCACGCCTCCATCCACCTCCCCCGAGGTCACGCTCAAGCCACTACGTCATCGCCATCGACCTCGCCTCTAGGCCACTCCCAGAACACAACAGCATCGACCTCTCGCGAATTCTCGCCCAAGCCGCATCACCATCGACTTCCCACGAGGCCACGCCCAGACTACGCCTCCTCGACCTCCCGCGAGGCCACGCCCAGACCACGCCTCCATCGACCTCCCGCGAGGCCACGCCCAGACCTCGCCTCC